>JADGJH010000017.1:0-43687 GCA_027596945.1 Physocladia obscura
AAATAATAGTAAAATAAAACAACAAAAAACCTTGATTGGAAATTTCAATTGCTCAAAAAGTTCAGCAATCAGCATTGTGTGCGTCAGCTTCTTTCTTGTCTTCATTATTCTCACTATGGCGGCGTCGACTTGATATTGACGATCCGAAAACACTTTCTCTGTTGTGTCTTTGTTTTCTTCCACAGTCTCTTTTAACTGAATACTGTTGATTTTTATCCGATAAAGCGGATTTTCAAAGCTTTCATTAAAATCAAATGAATCTGTCGGGTTAACATCGCGGCCTTTCGGGTTTTTGTTTAGAACTCGAATCTTGCCACAAGCTAGCGACTGCAAAGTACGATCAAGTTCTTTAGACTCCATTGATGTTGATATTGCAATCTCTTTGTATGTCAATGTGGCACGGTCATTAAAAAGCAAAAGAATTACGGCTTGGAAGAGAGACACTGATAACTCTTTTGTGGCCTAAATCATGAAGCTTTTTAATTTTTTTAACTATTTAAATATTTTTTAAACCTTTTTGAAATACCCTTTTAAAACACAGTGTCCAAGTTGATTTTGCCAAGTCAATCGACGTCCGTTATGTTTGCTCATGTAGAAATCTTTGTAAACTTCTTGACACCTTTCCAGCTGGTTTTAGAGTTTGAGAAGATGAAAAATAGTTGAGTAAACATGAAGCACTCAACGTCCGCAGGAATAGTTAGTGGTGCCACAGGGTATGATGGCCACATTCCCGAAGTCAAAAAATTAACATAAACATCAATAGGTCCAAGTTTTTCCATCAAACGAGCAGACTGAAACAAAAAGGATGGACAGAAAGTTTAGCAAATAAGAGTAATAAAATTGAACCATACCTGTCTGAATGAGGTGACGATATCTTTTGAAGTCTCAATATCTTTGAACATATTTTCCAGTTTTGAAGTGAACCCCGCTCCACATTCTGTCTTGAGTTTTGATAACATACTCTTTTCAGAGTCAACACTCGAACTTTTACCCAATAGCAATCGTTTTGCAAGATCCTTTTTATAAAATGCTTCGAAAACGTCTTTTCCTGATGAAAGGAAAAAGCTAAATTAAATATGACCCTTGTTTAAATTTGATTTTTTTTCAAACCATGAATAAATCGAAATAAAGCCAAGCATTGATCCAAAATGTCCTCGGTTTCTGAATCACTGCTCGCTCCTTTTCCCGTCTTCATCAAAGCATCCACATGCTTCGCAATCAATTCGGCAGGTTTATTATGTCGCTTGTTAATAAACTTTTCAAAGGCGTCACGAATGGCTTGGCTAAATTCTTTGTTGGCCATAAAAGCGCCTGTTGCAAGACCCTCCATTTTAACTTTAAATACGAGGAGGTCGGTAACCATTGTAGGATCACGCGCAACGTCATTGACAATTGACAAGCCAATTTTCTGTGAAGTGGTTGAATAAAGAAAACAAGGAACGATATTAAATACCCCAATATAATCACCGAAGTATTTTCGCATTTCTGTAAGCCCATTCGAAGTTTTTGAGAACAAAGAGTACATTCGCCCCAAATCAGTTGCTTTATCATCTTGAATCAGGTTATCAAAGCCTGTTCAGATAATTTTTTGTTGTCAGTATTTGTAAATATAAAACCAAAACCAACCTCTCTGCAAAAGTAAACTGATGTGTTTTTCAATCAGAATTTTCTCGACAATTTTAACAAGTCCTTTTCGCGTTGCGGCATTCAAATATCCAGTGGCAGCTCCACAACGTAATCGTTCTTCCCCAATTCTTCGCTCTACATGCTCAAGGTATGAAGCTACAGCACTTCCATTCATACTTCCTTCACCGATTTCGTTTAGCATTAGCGTTGCTTCAGAAACGTAGAATGATTCGGTAACAGCAAGAACACGCGCCTCCAATGCCGTTAAGTAGATACTAAGGTCCAAAAACATTTGCAAGACTGATTTCAACAAATTTGTTGAAACGTGATGGCCAGTTCTATTATGATTTTATACAAGTTTGCAAAACAGAACTTCATTTTCTTACCTTTCTAACTCCATTATAGCTAGTATGGCGTTAACAGTTCGAGTTTTAAAAGAATCCGAGCCATCTTTATTGTCTGTTTCGCGTGAAGACTCAAGAAAACGGGATCGAAACAGATCGAGACCCATATCCCAAATAGATTTGCGTCCTTGTGTTTGAATAACGTATGTGCGATCGAGATATAGAAAGATACTTCGAATCATAAGCTACAAAACGAGCAAAATAAAAACAAAAGTTGTTAGGAGCGCATCTGAAAAATTCCATTGTGCCTATTATACCTGACTGCGGCAATGTGACTGCCATGCAGCATCCAACGCTTTTAAAAGTTCAACGTTTTCGAAGCTTTGTTTCCTGATAGCACATAATCGCCTTTCAACAGAAATAAATGGATAAAAAAATTCAAACTCTTACAGTTTCAGAGCTTTAAAAATAGTATCGAGTCGCACACTGCAAACTTTCAACAGCATCTCATATACCACAGATCCCTGATTATGAATGCACAAATGTTCACAGGCTTTGTAAAGCTCCTCCAAACTGTCCGTTACAGATTCAATTGAATGAATTGAGGTGACCGCTCGTTCTAATTGCGCGAGACTATCTTGAACAAAGGTATCCGATACTTTCGGTTTCACTGTATAGTAATCAAATTTGAAATTATTTCAACAGAGTTTTTTTTTTTCGGGCGTCGATCACAGTTCGATTCTAGATATTTCTTTATCAATACCTTTGAAGCCTTTGATAACCAGTTTTTTTGGCGCGGGAGATGCCCGCGCAAAGCTTTGGGGTGATGACATTGATCCTTGCATGTTTGTCGCGATAGTGGAAACAGGAACAGATGACGCGAATGCGGCTATGCTTAATTCTTTGTGAGATGTCGAGTTTATTCGCTTGCAGGTATTGTTGTTGTTGGGGTTGTTGTTGCTGCTGTTGCTGCTGCTGCTATTGGAGTTGTTATTATTATTTGTTCCAACAACAGCAAAATCAGTTATTTGCGATTGGATCTTGCGTTTGGTTGCTTTAGAGTCTGTTTGCATTCAAAGATGGACTCGTCAGTTCTTTTTTTTTTCTTGGGCTTTTCTCAACTTGTTTTCTCAAACTATTTGTTGTTTTTTTTTTCAGTTATTCTCTTTTTATGAACTTCCGTTTGCCGTCTCTTCTACATCGCTGCCACCTTCGATTTGCAGTAATTCTCGCAGTGGAATCCATGGAATCAGCATTGATACCCTTTGTTGATAAACAGAGTAAAGTGGATACTTTTGAGCCGTGATATACTCGGTAAACGGAGCAGATCCACAGAATAGAAGCGTAAGCAGAAATGTCCCAAGAATACTTTCTGGTATCCACCATGTACCCTTCGCACCAACCGCAAACAAGTAGAACGCCCACCATTGACTGAATATAAATATGGTATTTCAATCTTTAGATCATCAAGCAAATTTAAAAGATATATAGAAGTGAAGAAAAAACAAACCAGAATTCGCCAAAAAAGTTTGGGTGTCGAGAAAATGCAAACAAACCGGATGTCAAAAAGCCGACGTTATAAGGTTCAGGTAGTTCTTCAAGTTTCTTGCCAGTGCTATTAATCATTCCCCATTTTGCTTTTTGGAACGCCCATTGCTGCTCATCAGCAAAAGTTTCAACAGTAAGAAAACAAAGAAAAAAAACAATTGCTGCAGTATCAACTGGTTGCCTGCATTAACTAGTTAGGCACAAAATATTTCAGCGGAAGTATATTATCCACAAACCAGTCTATATTTGTTTTATGAAACGCGATTGCATCAAATGCAGTTTTCGCTGGTAATGTAATCAGGAAAAGCAGTACATTCTGATATCCGGATATGAAAAAGAAAGAAAACAGATGCCAGAGTATCGGATTTGTAATAAGCATATTGCGCAAGTAAGGCCAGCGATAATCTTCGTCTTTCCATTTATATCCGCCCTTACGAGCAAAGTTAAAAGTCAAACGAACACCCCAGCAAAAAGTCAAGATTGCCATGACAGTCAGTCTGGAGTTGAAAGTATATCCACGTAGACTAGAAATGATGGCGTAGTTAATAGTAAACACGAAGGGAGTGATTGACCACAAGCGATCAGTTTGAGAATAGTTGTTGGCAGCAGTCGCAACAACAAACGTTGCCAAGATTATACCAATCAGGATCCAGAAACTTGACACAGCCGGATGCATATCTACGTAGGAAGATGCTGTAATTTCATTGCCTAAGAGCCATAGTATCGAGGGAGGGGAATCCATTTAATGATTCAAGCTGGATTCAAGCCACCTAATTTCTTAGTTTTCAATGGCCTGATTTGTCAAATTCGGATGCAAAGCCGCAGCTGAGACACGTGATAGTCAGTGGATTTGTGATGGAAGAAATCTAGAGAATTATTGAAGAGTCAACTCCAATTAGAATCAAATTAAACCGATAAAATGCAATAAAATACTTGATCTTCAGAAATGAATATTGCAAAATTAACCACACAGTCTTAAGCGAAAATACTTGAATTTTTGTAACTTGTTGCATTCTGATATCGATTCTCTGTTTGGTGAAAATCAAGTGAAGACAGTTTGATTTCGACGAGCATCTCATTTTTCTCAAAACATGTTCAAGAAGTTTGGAAAGGACAGCATCAGCGGCCAGTCGCTTGTCAAGTCGTCGCAACAGCGAGCGATCAGGCAAAAAATTGCAGATCAATACCCGGGTCTTATAGATGTGCTGGACGAGCTAATTCCCAAGAAAGCGCCAATTGTCGTTATCAAATGGTAAAAATAAAAAGTTCAACCTGCTCATTCTTATTTATTCCACTCGTTTTATTACTCTATTGCAACGTGTCTTCGCGTCATGATTCAGCCAGGATGCTCTGTCGATTGTGTCTGTCAACAACATGATGCTCTTTTTCAATCATTTTGATGGGCCATTCTTTCCAACCTTGCGTTTGTTACATCAATGTAAGATCCTAAAATTACAAACACATCGCATTTATTCATTTTTTCTAACTTTCAGGGAACTAACGTATACCCATAAAAAAAAGATCCTGACATTTTGCCTCGGTACCAAGTCGATAAGGGAGCAATTAAATTCGTGATTGCGGGTGCGAGTATAATGTGTCCTGGTTTGACTTCAAAAGGAGCTAGTATGGCAGAGGGTGTTGCAGCTGAGACGCCCGTGGCCATTTACGCAGAGGGAAAGCAGCATGCGTTGGGAGTGGGGTTGACAAAGATGAGCACTGAAGATATTCGGAGAATTAATAAGGATGTGGGTGTGGAAAATATGCACTGTTTGTATGATGGGCTTTGGGCGGAAACAAAGTGAAAGCAATGGAAAAAAGAAGAAAAAAGAGGGGAGGCGATTTTTTTGAAAATTTCAAGTTCAGTGTAATTTTTTATATTGAGTTACCTGTGAAAATCGCCCACTACAATGAAAACTTTTTAATAAAAAACTCACAACCATCAACTAAACGTCTCTGAGATCTTTACCCTGCGGAATGAAGCAATTAATCTTTCAAATATGCAACCTTGAGCCGCAAGTAACACAAAGAAAGTGGATTTTCAGTGGTCTCACAAATCTCACCAATGGAGTTCATTAAGTTTAAGAAGCAGTTGAAATTGTTGCCAACAAGAATGGCATATTACCAGAAGCTGCCAGATCATCATATAGATGTGTTGAAAGCCAGAGAAGATTTTGTCTTTGCAAACAAGAGCCTAAAGTAGTACACCTAATCATTTCTTCCAAAAAGATAACCATTTCAACCCCATTCTCTTGACTCTTACAGAAGTTAAAGCATAGAATGAAAGATTTGAGTACTTAATGAACAAAAAAGGCTACAGTTGGAAGAATATAATGGACGTTTAATAAGTTCAGTACATTTTGAAACCATCTACTTTCCGACCATTCAATATACTAATACTTCAATTCTATATTATTATTATTTTGCTTGAAATGCTGCCGTAGGCAAGATATGCCCAACATAAAACAAAATACTTATTCCACAACAAACAACTATAAGCTACATTGAATGTTCCCATGAGAACTACCAATCTTGATGAACTCATTGAAGATTGCAGTTACACAAAAAGGAAGTGTTTTTTATGTAGAAAGTATATGGAGGCTGATTTTGAGAACAAATACAGATTCACATTTGATAATGGTTTTAATGAAATCAAAAAAGAAATGCTGACAACACTTTTTCTCGAACAGTTTGATTCGGAAATCTTCCAAACATTTTGTCATCAAACGTCCGCCTTCTACCTATTATCAAATTATAGCCCATGGTCAACATCAAGATTTTATTGCATTCCTACTTTTGAATTTTTTCACATCAATGGCTTCTCCAAACGTCGAAATTTGTAAACTGATGTAGTAAATAAACTCTGCTTTTAAAGTTGCTTTTTTTTTTAAAAAAAAAATTCTGAAAACGAGCTTTTCTGGCCAAATTGTCGCCAGTCGAAAAAATTCAAAATCCAGCGCCCCAATTCTTTTTTTAGAGAATTATTTTTGGAACATGCGACAATTGAAAAGCAAAAAGGAAAAAACGATTGTACAAAAAATCAAATTAAATCAAAATAGCAATAAGGTAAATAGAAAAATGAAGAAATTCAACGTCTAAACTTCATTGCTCAAACCAGAATGGCAACAATTCAAGACCTGCACGACCAATTTGAGAAGTTTTGCGCCTTTGGACGTGGATCAATTTCAAGTAGTTTGGACAGCATTGCTGGTGGATCAACGATGGACGGCGGAAAATGGGCAAAATTTGCACGAGATTCCAACTTGATTGACAACAAAAAAATCACTAGTACTGAGATTGATATTATTTTCAACAAAGTCAAAGCTAAGAATTCAAGACGCATCAACTGGGACGAGTTTTTAAATGGCGTCAAGCTGATAAGCGCCAAGAAGTATCCGGAACGTCATGTGCACGATGCTTTCACACAAGTCATGTATGATGTCTGTGTCAAGGCACATGGTCCTGTTGCCTCAAATGCAACGGTAAAACCTTTTTTTTTTCTCTGGTTTTTTATAAATGGCATTGTTTCCAGGCAGTCAAGAACGATGCTGTTCTGGACAGACTTACTAATGTCAGTGGATACGTAAGTAAATCACAGCTCTTTTCACAATTAAAACTTATCTGTTTTTACACAATAGACCGGAACGCATAAAGCTCGCTTCGACTCTGCTGGGCATGGTCTTGGTCTTCAAGGACGTGACACTAGCACGAAAACTGACCAATTAAGTAAAATTGTTAACAGAGGTACTGGAAAGTCAGTTGCTTCAATGGCTCCACCCCCTGTCAGACAGCCTTCAGCAACAGTGACAAAAAGACCAAGTGTCTTAACTAAATCTGAAGAACAGCTGGGTAATTTTTTTCTTTATATTTTCTTTTCTGACCGTAATTGCCACAGAAAATATTACCAATTCACCAAAGAAAACGCCAGTCGCAGGCCGTCGTGCAACTCAGGTGTCTGTTAAGTCGAAAAACTATACTACTGCGTCAACATCGTCGCTCAACAAAAACGCGGCCACGTCAAGTTCAAAAGCAAGCGTCTTTGACAGATTGACAGACAGCAGTGGATACACTGGGGCTCACAAACACAGATTCAATGTTGATGGAACCGGGAGGGGAATTGCTGGGAGAGATTTACCGTCTCTTGGATCCGGCCCTGGAACGTACAGAGGTGGCGATGTCAAAAGTTTAAGTCAAATTTTGAGAAATTAATAGCATTTTTGATATTTAAATAATAATTCAGTATTTCTTTAATTTTAAAAATTCAATCAAAAAGAAAAAGGGTAAATTTGTCAAATCCGCTTGGCCATTTTTTCTCGAGTTTCCCTTCTGCTTTAATTTATTCTTGAGCTCCAATAACTCCATTCATTCCATTTTTCCCACTGCCTGCAACACAAAGCAGTAATGACGCGGCGTCCAATATTTCCTGTTCCGCATCTTTTTCATGAATTTTCTTGTTGCTTGAAAATGAAGAAATTGACATCGCCAATGTTGACGAAAGCGACGAGGATGACAACGACGATATTCCCAGCTCCTCCCAATCATCTTGAACCATCAATCTGCTTTCCATTCCAAACACTGATTCACTTTCATCACTTAATTTTACAACAACAGTATGGGTAGCATTTGTTTCCACAGTGGTTCTGGATTCATTATTTGTCATCAACTGATTGATGTTTATTGGTCCTTCACGCGTAGCTTTGCTTCTACGATTCTGGAACCTGATAAAAAATGGATGTACCAAAATAATTACCGCTTTGTAACTAATATAACAAAAAACAATAATATAAAAATAATACCAAAGAGTCACAAAATTCACCGGTAGTCCAATTATAAACGCAATCTCGCTTCTTTCAATTTTGCTTGGTCTAACATTTTGCTCAAATTTCGCCACAAGATAGTCAGTCTGTTCTTTGCGAGGCTTAATTCGCGGACGGACTTCCCCACCGATTTTTGCCATCACTGTCGTCGTCGCCGTTGATGTCAATGAATTTTTATTCGCCAAAAAACCAGCTGTGCTGAATGCTTTCGTGATTTTCGCTTCTTTTGTCGGAAGATACGCCGGAAGAATCTGCCGCGGTTGTAGGTATTTTTGTGATGGAACAACCATTGGCGGCATAATCACAAGATTTTTATGTTGCTGCACAGACAATGAATTCGGATATTCTTGAATTAAGCCAGGCATTGAAATATTCATATAATTTTTCGCAGCTTTTCCTATTTGAGGCGGATATATAGGTGGAGAGTGGGCCGATTCCGCGAACATGACAAGCGCATCTTGATTAGTGTTTGTATGCTGGTGCATCATGTTTGAGCTTTCAGCATTTGCTGCCGCGGCAATTTCAAATGGCTGGCTGTTTACTCTTTCCAAGAAAGGCGTCGTTGCTGGCGATGAAGCCACTGGAAACTTATGTCGCAAATATCCACCCAATTTCTTTCGTTCACGCGTACCACCACTGAAACCAGCAGCATTGGCCAGAATTTGCGCTTCCTCTTCTTTTTTAAGCTGCATCCTCTTATTTTGAAACCTATCGTACCGATTCATAAACACATGAAAGTGTTTAATAACAACAATATTAATAAAAATATTTCTTCAGTCACCAAATTTGGACATTTCGATACGGAATTCGAATCAATTCGCTCAATGCCTTTTTTTCAGTTCGTGTCGGTTTCTGGCACTTTCGGAACGCATTTTCAAGTTCGGCGATTGCCGAACTGCTGATTCTTATCTGCCCCTTTCTACCAGAATACTTATCGCCAAGACCAATAGAAGCAGTAGCAGTAATAAAAGTAGTCTGGCCAACCATTGGCGTCGATTTAAAGTTTTGGCGTTGCTGGGCGCCACTGGATAGCCATTCTGGTTGCAAAGCAGCAACGTCATTTATATTTTCGGGTGCTTGAAATTGCTGAAACTGTTGAAATTGCTGACGCTCAAATTGCTGTTGTTGTAGTTGCAGTTGTTGTTGTGGCAGTGCTTGAGGAGGATTATGATGCAGTTGTTGATAATAATTTTGGCCATTATGTTGATGATGTGGATTAAAATACTGCGGCGTCTGATTATGGCTGATTTCGCCACCGATGTTGACACCACAGCTGCTGTCGTTGTTGTTGCCGCGTGATTTTCTGGTTAATTTTTCTTGAAGAGTTGCAAAAGATATCGAGAAAACTGCTGTTGGCTGAGATGCAGACGCGTTTGCGGTAGGCACGATATTATTATTTGATGATGACGAAACAACTGGAGCCACAGCTTGTTGCTGCCGCTGGCGATGCTGGTGGAAAAGCGGCGAAGGTGAAAAAAAAGGAAAACTTTCGCGTGTGAGTGATGTGAGCGATGCGCAGAGCGCGGATTCTGGCTGACTTGAAATTATACTGTTATCAAAGGGGGTTGAAGTTTTGCAAAGCATCACTGGCAACACACCCTTGGGAATTTCTGACCTGGCATCTTCGATTTTAGTTGACATTTCATTCTAACAAAACAAAAAAACAAATTAAAGATCGATTGTGATCGAGAAATGAAAAACAAAGACCAATTAAAATAACATAAAAAACCAAAACAGGGTACAATTTTAATTTTTACGACAAATTTGCAAGAGTACTCTTTTCTGAAACCCAACGCAACTCCAACTTCAAATTTTCAGCAATTTTCAGCAATTTTCAGTCTATCAAGTACACTCTTTTTGCCATATTTACTGACCGCTAGGTGATATATTCAAACGGCGGGCTCTGGTAGATTATCACCGTCAGCTATCGACGCGTTTAGTGCCCAGTTTCATCACTTGAACTTTCAATTATGCCAATGTTAGCCAAGTAGAATCACATTGAATACACCTTTCTTCCTCCATTATAATAGGCTTACGTTCTGTTACTCGTGTCACTGCTGTCGGTTTTGTGCCCGTTATTATTAACTTGGTCTGTTTACCATCGAAATTCTTCTTTTGCTTGCTTAGAAGTCATTTAACTCTCCCAACAATTGTAAATTCACACTTTTAACAAATAATTAGGAACAGAATCACACTGACTTCCAAGCCTGAGAGGTTTCCTTAATTTTTTCATTTTATTAGTCAATAAAACGAGGTCAATTCGGAAACACACAGATCAACTGCAATTAAAAAAAAAAGTGCATGCAAGTCAATTGCGCACTCGAAAATGATAAATTCACCCGCATAAATATCCAATGGTAAATATCCAATGGACAAATAACCAGATTTCTCCAATCGACCTCCAACCGAACACTAAAAAAGAAAAAGAAAAGTTCTAAAAGAGAGCATTCAGAAACTAAATGAAGCATACAAGAGTGAGAGAAATAGAGAGAGAGAGCCAGAGAGGTTGAGTTGGAGACGGTAAAAAGGATTTCAAATAAAAATAAAGGACCAGATAAAGAAACCCCGTTTTTTTTTTCACTTGTTCTCCACCTTTTCACTGTTCGCTTATCATCACGGTGATTTCAGACACCTCATAGCCAGACAGTGAAACATCAGATATTCCCTTCTTTGGCTTTGACAGCGGATTTCCTTGAACCTTTGACAGCGCGCGTCGGTTCTGAGAAAAATACCTTGTTTTAGTACTTCCGTTTCTTTTTTATTTTTCAACTCCCCCTTCTTTCTTCACCTCGCTAACGCTAATCGCTAGATTACAACTTCTGTTCGTCGCTTGTTTTCTTTTTCTTTCATTTTTTTATATACCTGAAACCAAAACTGAATCTGTTTTATTTCCAGACCCATTTTTTCAGCAAGCTTCTTTCGAATAGTAGAGCTAGGATATGGATTCTTGGTAAATACGGCTGTAAGAAGTGTCAGCTCGTTCTCATTTGGCTTGAATCTCGGGGGCTTGGCAATACCTCCGCCATGCGAACCTGGCAGCATAAAATGATGTAGATATTGCTGCTGAGGCTGCTGAGGCTGCTGTGGCGTTGTAGAAGCAATATGCTCATTGAATGGCGAGCGAGGAGGAGACGTTGGGCTTGGAAGGGAAGGCTCAATGCTATGGTGGCTATGGTTGTGAGTAACAACCGGCGAGCGCGGGCCAAAGTGCAAGAAAATAGGACTACGAGCCTCGGGATACGCAGATGAGTATGAGTCGAGCGGCCGTTGCTGTTGGTGCTCGAGTTGATGTTGCTGATTTAATTGGGGAAAGTAGGATATTCGCTGAGAATTATATAGGTCGGGGATTGGCAATTGCATTGAACCGGCCAATGCTTGCGGGTGAAAAGATTCTAAGGAAGCGTTGAAGAAAGCATTATGAGGCTGCAAAGTCGCGGCAGTCGTGTTCGGACACAGGAAAGTGTTGTCTATGAGGGGCTGCATATTTTCTCTGCTAATATTGTAGTTGCTGCTGTTGTTGCTGTCTTTGACGGAGTTATACATGGCGTTATTGCTGATATTGTTATCGTTCCTTTGCAGCAAATTTGTGTTGGAGTAATTGCGGCTATCGTCTGAATAAGAACTGAAGGTGCGATAGGAATCAAAAGCCGAAAAGACTGGCCGCACAGGGCTAGCAAAGCCGAGACCAGTCAGCGCCGGCGATGGACTGAAGCCGCGAATTGATGCCGTTGCGTGCATTGTTGCTGTTGCTACTTGCGGCTGTGTGAGTGTAGTGTGTGTGGGCAAATTTGGCGAAAACATAAACGGCATTATTCCATGGCACAGACTATTGTTCTCCAAACTGTTGATACGTGATATACGTCTGCCGAAACGGCTTTGACTGATGTCATTGTTGCTGCTGCTGTGGTCGTTGTTGTTATAGCTCGAGTTGTTGGTGTCATTATAATTGCCGGGGATTGAATTCTGGCGACGGTGATGGCGGCTGGCCGGCAGCACTTCCATTACAACGTACGGAGGTACGGTGTTCGCCATTACTGTTGTTGATGAGGATCTCATGGTGTGGGGGGAGTGGCTTTAGAACGATTCAGCAACAACAAAATTTCACAATCCAAAAAAGTTGTAGAATTACCAGCGTAAAAAAAAAACAGTCTTTATTTGCCTGCAAAAGACTTCTTATCAGCGTATGTCCAAAAGTTGCCGTGGAGCCCAGCCCCATTCCACAACATGCAAAGAAACAATCAAAAAAAAAAAGGAAAGGGAGAAAAAAACACAGAATAGAAAACGAAAAACGTTATAAATGCTATGGAAAAAGACTTGGTTGCCCTGGACATAGAGGAGATCCCGCTCCTAAAATACTTCGGTAGTATTGCAAAAGTATATGAACAAAAAAAGTAATCAAAAAAAGTGGAAAAGGAGGCCCGTGATTTAGAAAGAAGCCTCTTCAGTAGGTTGATTAGAGCTTTCGACAAAGAAATACATGCTAGCAGTTGAAAGTGGAGAAAGGGATGGACGCTTCTTGAGAGTGGCTGAAGATCCGGACAGCCGTCTTTTTGTCGGCTTGAGAACGTACACCCCGTTAACTTTTAGCGTTTGCCGCTTGTTTTGAAACCAAAACTGAACCTGAGATGAAGAAAATAATATAAATATTTCATCCCAAAGCACGAAAGGAGTTGAAGAGGGGAAAGCTTATCACCTGCTTCACATCAACAGACATCTTTTCGGCCAACTTATTTCTCAATGCAACACTTGGAAACGGGTTCTTTTGAAAAATCTCACTCATCAAGGCGAATTCCTTTTCAGTAGGTTTGAATCGCAAGGGCTTACTCGAACTGTCAATAAATGTTCGCCGAGCCACAACATTTGCTGGAGAGAGAGTTTCACAATTGAGCACAAGCTCCATACCAGGCTCCATCGATTCATTAAATCCCACTGCACTATCTTGTTCTTCTTTTGCTTTATCGGTGGCGGCTGCAACACGGAATTTTTCGGCTTCAAAATTTTTTTTTGTGTCTACTGTGGCTGATAATGCTGAAGGGAGAGGAGACGAAACGGTGGCTGATGTTTGAAATGGCATTACTGATGGCATTTCCAATGAAGCTGAACGACTTCTATTGGACAAGTTACTGGAAACCGGTGACGGAAAAGAGTACCCAGAATCATTTTGTGGCAAAACTGTCGGGAAAGCAAAAGACTGTTGGTTCTTCAGAAATTGGTGGCTGAGCGCGTTGCCATTAATACAGTAGTAATTTTGCTGTTGTTGCTGCTGTTGGATTGCAACATCCCATTGGATTTGGGAATATGTTTCATGGGGAGACTGTGAAACAAACATACTTTGCGAATTTTTTTGTCCACCAGCCAAAGACCCTGGGATAGGAACAGAGTAATTGACGGAAGCAGGCATCGAGACACGACGCATAAACGTGGACAAGTTGGCTTGTGTTGCTGATGAAAGCTGAGCTCTTGATACAGACAATCTCGCTGATATTGGCAACTCGTTTGGCGATAATGAGGCGAGCAGCGGATACGCTGGAACTGCAACTGGCACTTGTACTTGACCAGTCTGCAGCTCGTTACCGTTTAATCCAATGTGGTTGTTTCGCATCCCGTCACTGTAGATCTGTTGTAGCTGATGATTCCAATCCATACTTGGTTGTTGCATCTGCATATTCATGCTCATATTAATTGCCGGATGGGAGAATCTCCGGTCCAGCATATACAACAGCGTCGCGTCATTAGAATTCATGTTGCTCGCAGTAAAGTGTCTTTCCCTCTTTTTTCCTACTTTTTTTTCTTTCTATCCGGTCCCAAATTGAAATTGAAATTTCCATCATATAACCCTAAGTTCCAGAAACCTCCAACAAAATCTGTTTAGCAATTACCGAAAAATGAAGTCAAAATAAATTTAAAAGATGAATTTACGATAATATAGCCAGAAGAAATTAAAAGGAATGAAAAAGTCACTTTTGACTTTTGAACTTGCATCACTTGACCAAGCTCAAAAAACAAAATTAACTTTCTTTATTAAATTTCACTGAGGTACTGAGCAAAATACAAGAATATTTGAATATTAGAAAATGTGACCTGATACTTTAAGGTATGCCATTCGTTTGTTCCATAGAATGTTTGTCATCGGTTCACTGTCAGTCGACAAAAAATTTCATTAAGAAATTTCCTTCTGCCCACCAACAATAGTGGATAAATTATGTCAAAGCCAAATTATTAAATCGATATATATATATATATGTGAATGGCAAACGCTATATTAACCATGATCTTATCATTTCTTACTGAATATCCGAAGCCACGTCGAAAATCACTTTTGAAAAATTGACAGATGTATTTGGGTGGCGGACGGCATTACTTTGCAGCACGATTTCAATGTATAATTGTTTTTATTTTGCAAGATAGCGCTGAAAAAAAAAGTTCGGAGTAAATATGCTCTAAATCGAAACCACAAAAAAAAAAAAAAAAAAGTGCATGTATGATTGTGCGCGTATGTATGATTGTGCGTGCATATGTGAGACACAGAGAGACAGAGACAGAAACAGAGAAAGAGAGATAGAGAAGAAAAATAGAAGGAAAGCATGACAGAGAAGGGGAAAGAAAGTGAAAGCATTGCAAAACAAAACAAAAAACACAAACACACACAGGAGAAAAACAATAACACAAACAAATATAAAAAAGGTCATTTCTTTTTATGTGTGCAAACGCTGATCGCCTGTTGAGTTTGTTCCAATTCCACGTTGTCAGGAACACGTGCTGCATCGGCAACATAAAAGAATGGGTTTTCTGTGGATAATGGCGCCATTTTCTCAAGATGTTTTCCTTTGTATATTGTTGATGTAAGGCCATTCTTCTTCGGCTTGACTGCAAGAATTCCGTTGGATTTTAACGTCGCACGACGATTCTTTTCATTATGATTTTTATTGTAAGTATATATAGACATATATATATTACTCCTTTATATTTACCTGAAACCAAAAGAGAATCTGCTTGGGGTCCAAATTCAACTCGTTCGCAAGCTCAAAACGCTGCTTCGTTGTCGGGAACGGATTGGTTTCAAAATATTTAAGCAGATATGTCAACTCGGCTTCTGTTGATCTGAATCGCATCTTTTTTGGCTTTCGCGTCTTTTTTGACATCTGCACTGTGACTTTTACTGCTACCGCTGGTGTTGCTGTAATTACTGCTGGTGTTACTGCTGATATTTTATGCACTTCACTAATACCATCATCACCGCCGCCGCTAACACCGCTTTCTTCAGCTTTCACATGGTTGGAATCCACAGATGCCAGGATTGCTTGCGCAAACACTTGCTTTGGAGAAAAAGAAGATACCGCCGGGGGTGTTAACGATTCTTGAGCGGGGGTCATCGGGTGCTGATACTGCTGCTGCTGTTGATTTTGATAGAAGTGATTCTCTTGAAGATGTTGAATAAATGGACTACTGTAGATATGCTGGTGGTGCTGGTTGTTATTGCTGCTACTGTACATGTGCTGCTGCTGCTGCTGTTGCTGTTGCTGCTGTTCGGATAATGATAGAGGATAGATATTTGAGGCTTGGGCCAGTGCAGAAGATGAGTCGGACGAGAAATCTGGAGTAGAATCAAACGGGCTTTGGCTCATGATGTATTCGAGTGAGGAAGAAAGAGACGGAAACGGCTGCGCTTCGAGTAGCGAGCAGCAGTTTTCCATGGGTGACAGAGTGCCGTTCGAGTAGACAACAGTGGACGAAAAGAGAACAGACGGGTCGATACCACTGTTACTGTTGCTGTTACTACTGTTGTTGTTTTCGCTGTTGTTGTCATTGTTGTTGTTGTTGGTAACGTTGGTGGTGTAGTATGGGCTGCATTCCATTTGAGCGGCGAAGGATTGGTTCAGATCGCCGAGAATTGGCACGGTTGAAACTCCGACGCCGACGCCGTGAAACGCGGCGAATGCAGGAGAAACACACATATGGCTGATGTGGTTGTGCAACTCGCTGATCTGCGATTCTGCGCTGTCGTTTTGCTGCTGTTGCTGCTGTTGCCGTTGCTGATGATGCATCTTGTTCTGAAAGGAAAAAAGTGGCCGCTAACAAAATAGATTTTTTTTTCAAAGTCCTTGCGCCGAACCGGAACGACCAAAAGGCTAGACATTTACTCATTAGCAGGTGATTTTCTGAAAATATGCATTTTGATAATAATAAACCTGAATCAAATCAAATCACTGGCCATCTAATCTGACGAAATGCTCTCTCCTGTTCATTTGTGTATAAATTGCTGGAAGACACCTCCAGACAAAAAAATTTTTAATTTTTCGTTGGGTTTTATAAACTGCTAAGAGTAAAAATTCCAAATAGTCATTGTTTAATCCATGTATTCTTTTTTATTTCCTCTTTGATGCATTTTTCGAGTCAGATCTTCTTTTTTTAATCAGTGCCCCTTGAGTCCGCATCCGTTGCCGTTGATTTTGAAACCTTCACAGAAAAAAAAAATTTTTTTTTCAGGTAACAAGAAAAAATAAATTAATCAAAAAATCAAAATCAAAAAAAAGTAAATAAATAAATGCTAATAAGAACTAACCAGACTTTAGCATGCTTATATCCCATGCCACCACCAACAGCTGCCGCAATATTCTCTAGCTGAACCTTCTTCGGAAACTGATTCTCCGTAAAAGCTTCAGTCAAATATTTCAACGATTTCTCATCACACTTAAATCTTTTGTTCTTGTGTTTCCACCCTTTTCTGCGTTTTTTATTCGGCAAATTTTGCTCACTCATGCTGCAGATACTCCCGGAATCATAGACGATTTGTGGTGAATTGGTCGGGGTGCAAACTACCGACGACAATACTGCTGATATTGGTACTGTAGTAATTTTTGTTGCTGTTGGTTGCGGTGACGGCTGCTGCTGCTGTAGTGGCACAGCGGCATAAAAACGGTCATCGAGAAAAAGTCTACTCGGCACGTCTTGCACAGGAAACAGAGAAAACGTGGAATACATGAGTGGCGAAACTGGAGCAGAATGGAGTGGGATACCAATGTTTTCAAATCCCTTTAGAATTTTTTCAAAGGAGAATATTGATGAAGAAGATTTGGGTTGCTGTTCGTCCTTGTACGGTGGAGCTTGTGTTATGAAGATTTCGTTGGGTATGCCAGTTTCACTATTATTGTTGCTGTTGTTGTTGGTAGTGGATGTGGCAGTTCTAAATTTGGACCACTCTTGTATATCATCAACCTTCATATCCTTTGCAATGATTGTTGCGTCATTGTATCTTGCGTGTTGGAGCTGATGATGATCTTCTTCATCTTCTTCCTGATTTTGCTGCTCGAGCGTGTAGAGGAGTTTGTCAAGCGCATCCCAGTGGGGTCCAGGTTGCTCCACAGGTACCTTTTCGAATGCTTCAAAGAAACTTGCCAGCATTGCGTTTGAGATAGGTGAAGGGAGCTTATAGCTACTTTGGAGTTGCTGAAGTGGTCGGCTCTGCATTGCTTCTCCAGATGCTTTTTTTCTCTTTGCTTTTTTCTACTCTTTTCTCTTTTTTTTTCAAGGGAAATTCTCATTTTTCTCAGGTTGAGCTCACTAAATAGACTGAGATTGTTTGAGTCAGCCAAACACTTAGCAAAGAACCAACTTGTTATTGAACACAAAAAACAAAAGCAAAAAAAATCAATCAAATCAAAGCATCGATTCTCATCACAGACGACCGAGGTACTGAATTGGTGTTGCAAGTATAGCTAGTTACATCATTTGCGTTGCTCTTATTTTCCTCGTTCGCATTCACCACAACAGAATTATGCTGAAACTCTGAAGTATCGCGACTGTGTCGTGTGGAATCCGCGTATGATTGATGTATTGGCAGTAACAGTGGTGTGCACTGTAGTTGTTGATAATTACAACGGTGATTCTGAATCGGAAAAAACGGCGGTTCCATTTGCCCATATGGCGGAGGTGGTGGTCTAGAGTAGTGTCGGTGCTGTTGAGGCTGTACTGAATGAGTGGGATGTAGTTGAGAAGCGGGCATTTGATAATTGTGATGACGGTGATTATAATAGTGATGGTTTTGAGCCGGCAGAGGAGTTTGATGCCGATGAATTTGGTACTGTTGAGAAGAAAACTGAAGGTTGAATGGAATCGGTTGTGCTGCGTAATTGTTAACATTTGAGGCAACATGGGAAGGCGGGTATCTTGAATCAAAAGAACTCAAGTTAGAACCGAGATTCGAGCCAACATCCGAAAACGAGTCAGCACGTGGAGGATAGTTGTACAGGCGGCTGTTGTTATTATTTTTTGGCGCGGCTTGAATATGGGCTTGCTGGACTTGGGCTTGTTGCGAATGGGCTTGTGCTTCCATTTGCAGTCTGCGGGTTTTGGCGCGCTGGTTCTGGAACCAATTGCGGACGGTGCTCCTGGTCATGCCGATACTGTCGGCGATTGCACTGTGCATTTGACCCGAAGGCATCTGGTTCTCGGCAAAGATCTTCTGCAGGACTTTAAGCTGGGCCTTTGTGGCTCTGATTGTGCCGCTTGTGGGCGGAGCCAAGAAGCGTTGCGATGTGGAAGAAGAGGCTGAAGAAGCTGTAGTTTGATTGAGCATACACGGAACACTGGTAGTACCAGTAACAATAGTAGTAGCAGTAGTAGATGTGGTATTCGAAGTGGCAAGCAAACCCAACGCGCTTGGCGGAGGAGAGAGCAGGTGCTGGGTTCGAGCCCGGCCTTCGTCAATGCTGTGTGCGTCTTTGCCATTGTTCGCGGTACCCCTGACTGTGCCGCTGTCACTGAAACTGCCTTCGTCTTTCCAAGAATCAGCCGCCCACCGATTGTTGGGGTTCGATTTTCCCATGCCCATCTCCCTCTGCCTCTCCCCGTCTTCCTCTCCATCTTTCTTTGCCACATGTTCGTCTTTAATTACCAACGTCTCTGTCGAGTTACGTCGCCGTCTCTCAACGTCGACCATGACAAAAAATGTTTTAATTTCAAATGTCTCAGCGTCAATCAACCATCGTTTGGCTTGGGCTTGAAGCGAAAAAAAAATAACACAAGCCTGCCAATGAATCTTCTGTTTGCCAAGAAACCCAAGAAACAGAAAGGCAAAATCAAATGAAACGAACAGTGATGGAGATAAGCTCATGAATCCCTTTTTCTTTTCCCACTCAGAAAAGAAAACAATGTTCCATCATTTAACAGCCTCCCTTGTTTTCTTTTAATTTTTTTTTAATTTATAAAAAATATTTCATCAAATTGCTGTCACTTTCCGCTTCTCCACTGCCCTCCGATTCTGAAACCACACCCGCACTTGTCTTTTATCCATCCCAACAACTGCACTAATCTGCTCCATTTGCTCACTCGATGGGAACGGCGTCTCTTCAAACACTTTCTTCAACCACTTCAGGTGCTCTCGCGACATTATGAACCGCTTGCTTTTTTTATAGTCTGCTCCTGCATTGTTGTTGTTGCCGCTGCCATGATTATTGTTGTTGCCATTATTCCTGTTATCGCTGCTGTCGTTGCTGACAAGACTATTTGAACCCCCCGCCGTTAACGATCGTTTAAAACGGTTCTTTCCATTATTATTGTTCCCGTTGTTGCTGTTGTTGTTACTGCCGCTGACTCCTACCACACTCGCAAAGTTTGTTGACAGTTTTGTGTCCATACTGAACCCACTAACATAGCTGTTGTCAGATCCCGGGCTGTTTGGACCTGATATTCTCGCATAGTCAGTTAATTTTCCACTTCCATTTAGCGGTGTTGCTGATGATGATGACTGCTGGTGATTATGATAATGCTGCTGTTGCTGCTGCTGTTGCTGATAATGATATTGAAGCGATGCAGGCGTGGCAGGCAAGTGGCTGTTATATTGTGCAAATGAATCTGTGCCATGCTCTACTTTGGAAGCGAAGGATGATGGCGGCGGTTGTTGTTGAAATCCTTGGACTTGCGATGGGACAATTGGCTGGTGGTTGTTGTGCCTTTGTTCGCAATGAAGACTCGACATTGGTGGGTACTGGTGGTGATTTGGAAAACTGCTAATTGGTGGTAGCACTGGCCGTGACGACGACATCAGCATTGAAGAAGACGTAGGTGGCGATGTCGAAATTTTTCTCAAATGATCCGGAAAATTTCGGCTTCTGGCAGGCTCTGACCACTCCAAGTAATGTGAATCTTGGCGATAGTACCGAGTGGCAGCATATGTTTCTGGCTCGTTCGAGTTATTGCCGGTGTTGTAGTAGTGGTGTTGATGTTGGCCTTGTTGAGAAACAGCACTAGTCGCGTCATGCAAGGGGGGAAGAGTAGATTCATTGTCACCGTCATCATTCACTGAACTTGAATATTGGCCATTCATCATTATAGAAAGGGGAGGCGGAAGTCTTGTTGACACTTGAATTTGATCCGCCGAGTAAGAGTTGACTGGCGTCAAAGAAACATCATGCGTGGTTGAGGTTTTGTCATTCAACTGTGTGGGTGGCGGAAGACGGATTCCAGAAATCGGCGGACTACTTGGACCAAGCTGAGGAAAGTGCAACCCGTTTTCAGAACGCATTCTTTGAAACCTGTCCAAGAATTTGAGGTTTATTTTATTTTTTAAGACAGTTTTGCTGAAGATTAATTGGGAGAGGGTTTCAGAATTTTCGATTTTTTTTGAAGCCAAGACTTTTTGATAGCACTTTGTCTTTTGGAAATCATATTGGTTGATCATTGGAGGGGCAATAGGCAAGAAAATAAACACGTACCACATGGTCAATGAATATTCCGAGAGATCTAGTTTAGCAGCAACGCTCTTTAACGCATCATGAGATGGAAATGGAGTTTCTTCAAAAACCCGAGCTAGCCAGCTCCAATCATTATCCTTCCTCTTACTGATAGCCGGGCTTGCGAGCGAAGTAAAGTCCAGTCGAAGATGATTATACTGCTTTTGCATTTTATGAGCATCGTAGAAAATATTTGCTGGTGCGGATGTTTCGAAATTGCGTGTGTCTCTGCTGTCGCTGTTGTGACTGTTGCTGTTGTTGATGCTGAAACCATCAGTATTAATACTGCTGCTGATGTTTTCTGGATCCGCCCTGACATCGTGCGCAGTGATTCTTGTTGTTGGGCTCTGGTGCGAAGTGATGAGCAGCTCCTGAGAAGCTGCTGCTAGTAACGCAAGTGCATCCATCGAAAACTCGGTTTTTTTCTTTGTTTTGTTGTTTGCAATCAAATTTTTTGAGTGCAATGCAGTATTCAATGAAGCTAACAGGGCCTTAAGTAGGGAGCAATAGTTTATTACTACTTTTATTGTTTTATCGTGAAAGTACCAAGGAAAATGAAAGTAATAGGAAAAAGAGAAAAAAAAATATTGATACAATCGTTCAAACTATTGACTGGCTTGACGTCGTTTCATTTGGGCACGTTGGTTTTGGAACCTAACACAAAAACAAAAAAGAATCAGACAATACGCGTGAAATATATACACACCCATACACACCAAATTCTGACTTTTCGCTGATCCAATCCAATTCTTCGTGCAACATCAGTAAGTTTCTCCAACGACGGATATTGAGTCTGTTCTAAAACTTTCTTTAAGATAGTCTTCTGGTCTTTTGCCAGTGACAAGCGTGAGCAATTTTTTGATGATTTTTTGGGTTTTCCGCCAGCAACAAAAGAATACAATGTATCGTTGCTGTTGGTGTATTCTGCATTGTCGGCGCGATTGGCAATCTTCGCACCACCATCATCGCCATCGTCACAAATATTCGTGCAAAAACTATCACCCATGATCGAGTCAGAAACAAAATCCGCATCATTGGCATTTTTCGCAATTCGCATTCCAAAAAAACTTCCACACCCACCGCCATCATTAATCCGATCTCGCCATCTCTTTTCACTATTTTCGCCGTCATCATCGTCCCCTTTCATCGAATCCGCAAAATCAGGTAAAAATAATTCAACCTGGTCATTTTCGTCGTTTCTGGCCTTCTGGGATGGGGATCTTATCACTGCGGATGTTTTTTGAAGGGATGTATTTGGTGGTGGTGGCGGTGGTGATTCGCGCGGAAGCACATCAGAAGATATTGTTGTCGTTGGAATCGATTGAATGGTAAAATATTCTGGCTGCGGTGCTATTGGCAGTGTATTATATTGCGGAAACGTGTCGACAGTGTTGATATTATTTCTGCTACTGCTTTCGCTTGGACTTAATAACGGTGCAGAATTAACACAAAAATTTTGTTGTTTTTGCTCTTTTTGATAGAGTTGGCGTTGGCATTGAAGCGGTTGTTGGTGCAAATAGTTGAATCCAGCTCCAAATATTGTACTATTTATAGGATTGACGCTTCTGCCGCTTGAGGGGTTTGAGAGGTTTTTGTGCAGTGAATTTCGAGTGTGCGATTGGGAAAATGGTTGCTGTTGTTGGATCAAACGGGGATGATTTTGGAAGTTTAAAATTTGTTTACGTAATGAAAACTGATTAAAATTGTAGAGTTGCTGCTGCTGCTCTAGTTGATGCTGATGTTGATGCTGGGGTTCTAAAAAATGAAGGTTGTTAAACTTAGTCGAATATTGTTGTTGTTGTTGTTGTTGTTGTTGTTGCTGTTGGAATAAAGTGGTGAAGTTGGGTGCAGCAAATATGTCAGTAGCAGTGTTTGTGGCGGCGGAGAATCCTGCTGTGGGTATGGGACGTCGGATTGCGTACGCGTCCAAATACAGCTCGTCGAATAATAAGTCGAATGGATCATGACTATTCGGTACCGACATTGGCATATATGTATCACCGCTGGCCGTTATCGGAAATTGAACAGTGCTAGTTTCAGAAGTGGCGAAGAAGGAATCGTCGGAAAATGCTGGTGATTTTGGCAGCATTGGCTGTTGATGTGTTGGTGCTCTTCTAGCCATGCCGTATTCGACTGGCATGCATATCGTCAAATTCTGGGCTATTGCCAACGTTGCTTTTTGATCGCGTTTATGTTGAGACTTTTGCATATCAACGGGCTTGCTTGGGCTGATGCAAATGTCAAAATTTTGTTGAAATTGCGGAATGATACTGCCCAATCAAAAAACAAACTCCGCCTGTAGTGTCACTGAGAACTATTTTGGTTTTGACTCTGTGAAACTTATTTATTTCATTATAATACGACTTTTTCCTTTAATAGCTTAGTGAGGCTTTTCTGCAATTGAAGAACTGCAATGGTGATACAATTTTTAGATCTTGGGCAATCAGATCTCCAAATAAAACCTTTGTCATAAATATTTTAAGAAAAAAAGTAAGAAGAGCGATAAAAAAAAAGGACGAACACTTTATTTGTTATTTTTGGAGTTGACTTTATAAACAGAAAGCCCAGTTTGGATTGTACTGCTGTTTCAAAATTTTTTCTGTCCATTCCCATGTTTTCACAGCTTGTGTTTTGTCCTGCCCATCTGCACTCGGTTGTGCAAGCTTACAATAAGGAACAAAATACTTGCCCTTCAAATTCTTCTGTTCAATGTCTTCTGACCCTGCGGCGTATGTTTGAGTCAAAGCTCCTTTTTCAGAATTGATCAGAATCGGCTCGAGCTTTGAGGCTGCTTTTGGGTCCATTGTACGTTGTAGTTCGGTGCGAACGACGCCTGGATGAACGGCGTTGACCTAAATTGTGGATTTTAGCCCTCTCTGTTTTTTCAACCACAATCTACTTGCGAAAATTTTTGCATTGACACCAAGCTTGGCGTCCAGTCTCACTTGAAGTTCTCGGGCAAAATGCAAGGTTGCGAGTTTTGTCTCGCCATATCTGGTGTAAGTATCAAAATTATCCTCTTGCCATGTCGTCACGTACTTAATGCCACCTTTCTGCTTAGACATGTTGAGATAATGAGAGATGCTGGACAAAACGACAATCCTGGATGGCTGAGACTTTTCCAACACTGGCAGCAGCTTTGATGTAAGTACAACATGAGCGAAGTGGTTAGTAGCAAATTGCGACTCGATGCCTTGCTTGGAGACGGACCAAGGTGATTCCATAATTCCAGCATTATTGGCAAGGATATGGAGCGGAAGATTTTTGGACAGGAATGTCTCGGCGGCTGCTTCAACGGAATTGAGATCCATAAAGTCAGCTTGAAGGAACTCGACCTTGGTGTTGCCAGATTTGCTGATAATTTCAACAATTGCAGCCTCAGTCTTTTCTTTAGATCTACCGACGCAAAAGACGTGAGCTCCCTTTTTGATTCGTTTGATAAATGTTATAGTCATTTGTATTTCGAAGCAAACCTTTGAAGCCAAATTAACGGCCATTTGCTTGCCAAGGCCAGAAGACGCACCAGTAATTAATGCAACTTTGCCAACCAAACTCGGAAGGCCTGTCGAAGGAGACCAACTCGGAAATGTGAAAGTTTGGGTGAGAATGGAACCAAAAGTCATGTTTTTACTTTTTTATTTTTTAATTCCTTCCGTCTACTCATTGGATCGTTTTATTGTGTCATTTCAAATAGCGTCGTTTTGTTTTGCAATTTATTTCAAATAATTTATTTCAAAATTTCAATAATGTCAAATTTGTCTTGCTCTGGGTTACTTTAAGATAGTATAAAATCATTTGGAAAATTCCTACAAAAGATATAAACTGGTTTTAGAAAAAAATTCAGGCGACGGGTGATATTGGTGTAGTAGAGAAACGAAAAACAGATATATCGCGGCAATGGGATTTGTTAAATGCCAAAAGAGATTCCGCCAGCGCCGGCAACACTGGTGACGGCAGCGGCAACAACACCGACAACAATGCCAACAACAACGGCAACAACAATAACCGCAACAAAAATACCAGCGGTAAATACGGCCGTAACAGTTCTGGTGGCAGACAGTGGGCGGCGCGTGACAGTGCGGACAGCAGCAAACGGTGTAGACTCAGAGGTGGCGCAGCAGAGAATAATCAGAATCGAAGGGGAACAAGCAAGCATAGGCGGAGCAGGGATTAATGCCGGAGTTCGAGAGGATGTTTATGTTGATGCTGGTGTCAATGTTGGCGCTGAACTTGAGGCTGAAGAAGCAGGGTCAAATGCGAATGTGGGCGACTGGCGTGTGCGCATTGCTCGCGCGGCCGGCATTGTTGACGAAGCCCTAATTGCTCTCGATGCGCAAACTGGCGCATCCGTAGTTAATCCTGGTGTGTCGGCTCCTGCGGCGTCGCCTCCTGTTGTGGTTGCATTTGACCAACGATTGCTTGACGATGATGACGACAACAGCAACAGCAACAACAACAACACCACCACCAACACCAACAGCGCTAACACCAATATTATTACTCTCTTCAGCATCGCTATGCCACCTCAAGTGCCGCTCGAAATAATTCGTACTGCGCCTCTTAACGATATTCTCTCGGCGTGCTACGTCGCATTCAAGTCAAACATCGACCACGCGGAAAGCCTGGTTAATGCATGTGAGGCAGCTTTTATTTCAATGGTGGAACGCGTGAATGGTTCGTGTTTGTTTGCCTGTCGCTGCATCAATTTCATCCATAAATTAGAACAAAAGGTTCAAGCGCAGGCCCTGCGCACCGCTCTGCTCAGCTTACGGACCCATTCAAAGTAATTTTATTAATGCGATGTGACACTGTTTGATTTCCCTTATTTCTTTTTACCATAAAGATCAGTCTGTGACACATTCGATGCATTTGCAACTCATGCGCAAAAAGAAATATCAATCAACTCGCGACTTATTCAAAGGTTTTTATTTTATTTTTACTATTCAAAATTTTCACTATTTTTCCTTGAAGTTTTCCGTCAGACCTTCAAGCGTTACATCGAATACCCATTCATCCATCTATTGCAAATTCTGAAGATTCGAAGTTTTTGTCCGACTATATTCCTGAAGATCGGCTTCTCGCTTGGGCAGATAAATGCCGTGCAGCACATGGTTCAAATATTTAAATATTATTGTAAAAGTTTTACTGACAGGAATCAACCCTATTTCCAGACGAATTTGTACGCAAAAATATTTTTCTTTCTGAGTCTGTTAAAGAACTTCGAACGAGTACAGAAATGGAAATAAATCACGGCCTTGACGTAGAGTAAGTTTGATTCTACTCTTTCTAGCTGAAAATTATTTATTACCAGCTTTGAAGCCCTTGAGCATCAAGTTTCAATATCAAAATCACATATCTCAAATATTCAACAACCTCTCAAACTTTTGCATCGTGATTTTACTCGTGTACAGTCAATTCTGCAGGATCTTCAGAATCGGAACAACAGTCATTTATCCTTCCCCAGCCAGTCACAGCAAACGTCAAACTTTTTAATTCCATTATCTCAAACTCTGTCGGCTCTCGAAAACTTGCAAGAAATCCATGTACATGAATATATCCCGGCAATCAGACAACTTACATCGCAAGTTGAATCGATTTATAGTACTATTGAAACAAGCAAAATTCACAGCACGAGCGTATTACGATCACGCCTTCGCGCGATCTCACACCTACAAAGCATAATTACAAGCATAGTCGATCCTGATATCAAGCGTTTGTCTCAGATGCTTGCGACTTCACTTACCTCAGCTTTCGGTCAACTATTACATGTGCATCGAATGCCCGTCGCATGGGGTGCCGTTCTTGTCGAAATTGTTCGTCGGCGCGAGTTTTTTCGAATCTTCGTATCCCGAGCAGAGGTATTTGCATCAAGTTGTGTGAAGTTTGGAGAAATAGAACGCAAGTTGCGTGAGAGATTTGACGGCGAAATTGGAAGGTATCTTCCACGCGATAATAAAGGGAGAGCTGTTGTTTCTGGTTTGGAGGATGATGTTCCGAAACTAGAGGTGAAAATTATTGGCAAAAGTGACGACTCGCTACCACAAATCAGCAAGAGCGATATACAAGGTTGTTTTTATTTTTATTGTGAATAAATATTCAAAATTTATTTCAGATTTCGAACACTTCATTGCACAAGTTCGTGCTGCAATGACAGATGTGGATGTTTCTTCATCAACTGCGGCTCGATCTACAAATCAAACGCTTGTATCTTCGTATACTTCATCAACAACAAATTCTGCCGATTCGATTTCAAAACTGCAAGCGACGATAACGAAAATGATGCCTCAGATTGATAGTATTGGTCCAGAATTTGATAGGATTGTTTCTAAATCTGGGATTTGCGGAGATCGAATTTCGAAGCTGGAAGAAGAAAATTCAAGTCTAAAAGCAGAGTTGGCATTATTGAAGAGTGGTGGAAATCCAGTTAACTCAATCAGAAACGCAACCAGTGTAGAAGCTGCCAGACGTTCATTTTCGACAATGAAAACAAAAAGTGCTGGAAATCTTGAAAGCGATTACGTTCGTGCTCAAGAGACTTTGAAAGTATGTTTTTTATTTTTTTATTTTTTATGATTTTGTTTATCAAAATAAATAAATAACTGCGCAAGTGCAGAGCTACGAAAATCGAATTCGGGAACTTGAAGATCTTTTACAGACAAGTTTTTATGACAATAGATTGGCAAAATCTTCCAGCAATCATTCGAACCCTTCGACAGATCCAAATCTCCAGCTTTTGCAAACTGAAAATACGACTCTTAAAACCCGTTTAACACTATTGGAATCGCAGTTTTCAACGACAAATGGCTCACTCCAATCTCGGGAGGAACAGTTAAAAGAAGTTGAAAAAACACGACAAAATTACGAGCATGAAAATTCAAAGCTGATTAATCGTGTAACGGAATTGGAAAAAGATATAGTTGAACTTCGAAATCAGCTGCAAGAAAAAGACCGCGAGGGAAGAACAGTAGTTAGCGAAATTGAACGGTGCGCTCTGTTTGTAAAAGAAGTTTCTGAGCTTGTTCAGGAATGCACAGAAGCATTTAAGGTTCAAAGTGTTCATGATGGAGTGCCTGTTGAAACAAGATCGTCTTCATATCCAGATAACACATTTGGGGCTAGTGTTACAGGATTTGGACCAAACTCAGTTGTACAACCTGTGAAAACACAAACTTCTTCGGCAGCTTCTTCGGCAGGCAAATATCAGTCTCCAACATCACCATCGGTTGGATTATTGGCATTGGTGAATGCTGCTCACGCCTTTAACCTAGCTAGTAGTATAAGGACGGCATCTGGCTTTGGTAATCTGGTGCAGCCACTCGGATTACTGACAACCCTTTCGCAGCTGCGCGCCGACGAACAAACAATCCGCAAACGTTTGCGAGAATTGCAAGACGATGTTCGATGTCAGGCTCTTGAGTTGATAGGCCTTCATAACGAGATTGCACAATTAAATGCCGTCATTGCTTCTGAATCTCGTAATTATGATGAAAGTGATACAGCAACATCTCATCAATATGACGGTTCATATGATCAGCAGCTTATTTTTGGCGACGGCCGTCGGAGTGAAGAAATTGGCGCTTTGGCAACTTCACCAAGTCGCTCTGGACTGAGTGCAAAAGGCAGCGGTATGGGTCAACAGCAACAGCAAAACAAATCTTTTTCAATCACTGCACCGCTTATCGACGAGCTTCAGACTTCAAAACGCGAAATTATACGCCTGAATGGTGTTTCTGACGAATTATCTTCTGCTCTTGATGTTGCCAAAACGGAAACCGCGGAGCTACTCTTAAAATTCACTGGCTTAGAAGAAACTTTGGCAGAACGCGATGCGGTAATTTCTTTGCTTACGGATACAATATCCAAGCTTAATGCTGAAAAAACTGGGCTGGTTAAGTCAGAAAACAAGCTTTCAGAAAAACTTGGGGCAGAGCTTGTGTCGATACAAGAAGCCAAGGAAAGCTCTGATCAAAAACTTGCTGAAGCTTCCAAAAAAGTTGAATTTCTGCATTTAGAGCAAGAAAAAATCAACAAAGAATGGAAAAATCAGAGTCTTCAATCATCAGAACGTATTAAAGGCTTGGAATCGCAAATTTTGACATTGAACTCGAAACTTGTTGCCGACGAATCATCAAAAGTGAAAATTCTTGCCAGAGCTGAGTCAACTGAAATGAAACTGGAGGAAATAATTGCAAATCTAACAAACTCCGTTGAAGAGCAAAGGAGAAAAATCGATTTACTTGAGGCAAATATTTCTGCAAATGAGATTTCGATGAAGCAAAAAGATGTAGAATTTACTCGTCTGGAAGATCTATGTGAGCGGTGGAAGCTTTCTGTTAGTCGTGAAAAGGGAAAAGTTTCTAAATTAAAAGAGAAGGTGGAAGATTGGGCGATTGTTTGCAAAATGTCAATGGAATGCTTGCTAGTTCGTTTTGAAACTCTTGGGAGTGTTGGATCTGCACTTGCAGAAATGGATATGTTTCTTCGCAAATATATTGAAGATCCAACTGCTGTTCAAATTATCGCTGATTCTGCCGATCAAACTCATCCATTACTATTAAACCAGGAGGAACTGCTAAAAGTCCAAACAACAATGAACATTTCTTCATCTTCAAGTAATAGCGCTGGAGATGAAAATGATTTAGAAACCTCTATTGAATCAAAAATGGCAATTTTGGAACTTCGGGACACGTATTTCAAAATAATCGGAGTAATTGATTCTATTGATGTTGTTGGCTGGTCAGAAAATGTCATAAATTTTGCTCGCAGATGGAAAGAAAGTATAATAACTCAAAATCTGAGGAAATCCACTGTTCAAGGGAAAAAGATTTCTTATTTTGGGTGAGATTTCATTTTTTACATTTATTTTTAATAAATAAAAAACTAGATTCAAAGAGGGTGACTTGGCTCTTTTCCTTCCAACAAGACATCCCAAAGCTTGGGCTGCTTTTAATGTTAACGCACCTCACTATTTTCTGTCTATAAATTCTGCAGAAACGTCGTTCTCTGTTCAGATCGGGAACAGAGACTGGATTTTGGGAATTATAAAAGAGATCGAATCACGAAAAGTTGTAGAACAGCCTTCTACGGAAAATTCTGTGCCGTTGTCAAGCGAAAATAATCCGTTCGGTTTGGCTGTTGGGACAAAGTATTTTTGGTGTAATGTGGTGCCTTGTAAACTTGGCTAATGCATGCCTATTTTTCAAATAAATTCAACTTTTATTTTGCTTTAAGCTGCAATTCCTCTTCTTCTTGTTCTTCTTCACCATTTGCTTCTTCTTCCTTTGGTTCAATATTCATACTCTCCATGTACAACTGATCCTCTGTGCTTACGCCCAAACCTGCTAAATTATAATTTGAATATTCGCTTGAACTATTTACTTTTTGTTCTCCTATTCGTCTAAAAAATTGCTGAAGACTTTCAATTGCAGTAAAATCGAATGGCTTTGTTTGAAATTTTTGGATCTCTTGAATTATTTGAAAAAGCTTATAACATTTACCAAAGTTTATAATTCTTGAAAGTGTGTTTGTGGAATTTGGCAAAATTTCAGGATTTCCATGCTCGATGAATGTTATATCTGTTAAATATACTCCTTTTATTTTGATGATATCAGCGACAGGGTGTTTGTGCGATACCACGTCAAGAAGATGGGCAAAAAAATTATTGATAAATATTGTTTTTAATTCAAACGATTTACCCAGAAATGGAACTGCTGGGAGCTTCACATCTTTCAGTTCTTTTCGATAATTCGAATACTGCCCTCGGGGGCTGACTATATCGGCAGTTTCTTCATATTCATTGTAAATGGTGCTATATCTTTTGCTGAATTTTTTCCAGGTGCGATGCAATCGAGCTATAGGTGCCATAGATAATCCTGATACAATACCAGTGACGCCATTATAGTTTTTTAACTCACGGCATTTCTATTTTCATTTCAGACGGATAAATGATGTTTCAATTTTCTTACATTTGCACATTGGGCAAAATACTTCATCATCAACACCCGCGTTTTAATGTGGCTGCATGAGATAATATTGGTTGCAATCCAAAGAGTGAGCTAGCTACCGATTGGTTAAAAATAGTAAGAAAAAATTCTGGAAGCTCACATTATTGGTGTGAGATATCATTTTCGAGATTGCGGAGTCGGCTGCTGAAACGAATTCTTTCGAAATTTTTCTAGAATTAGGCATCTTTCTTGTAAGCGCTTCTAAACGTGCACTTGACCTCTCTTTTTCAAGTTTTGATGACCATATTTGATCGAGGCATTCGGATGGACGCATAAGTAGAAATATTTCGAACTCGAGAAGAGTTATTTGCTTTGCAAATTCCAAAGGATCTAATTCCAGAATTCGAGTGGAATCGAAAAATAAAACGTTCGGATCTATTTCAGAAAACAAACTGAAGGCTTTCGGCATAGTTTTAATAACAGAGGTTTTCGCAACCGCTATGCCATATTTTGCAATCTGTTTATCAGTTAGATAATAGTATTGTGTTTTTGTCATTTGAGACTCACTCTCGTTTCCATTTCACTCAGTATCAGTCTTCCATCTACCTCCCAGTCAGTGAGAACAACTTTTTCAATAAAATCACGAAATCCTCCGAGCAAAAGCTCATTCTGAATAAAATCGTCATCAAAAGATATTTTCATCCACAATGTGAAAAATTTCAAAACACTAAAAACTGTTAATAGCCGAATTTATAAAATCTAGTTGCTTACTTTTGCTGTACTTGATTAACTTTAATTTTAATCCAGGCATTAAATTCTCTTTCGCTTAAGTTACTAGGCGGAATAATATTTTCGTATTGATGAATCAACTGTTTTAGTAGATCAACGGATGTCATAAATGAATGGTGGCAGAGAATTAAAATATGGGCCGTTTCAATATCTGATAAAGAAATCTTTGGTTTTATTGAAAACTAAAATTAATATGAAACAAATAAACCATAATTATTGTGTGAAGTGATAAAAGCCACAATCTCTGAAATTTGACCACCTTTGAGAAATTTTAATTTTGTATCGAAAATTAAACTGTGGAAAGGTTCATCCAGCTTAAGATTGGCAATATTGTATTGTTCCGATTGATCCTGCGATGAAAAAAAAATAGTTTCGCATTATTTTTTTGGAATCGTTCTTACTGAAATGTTTCCACGCCAAGCTTCAAACAAGGCTTGGATATTTTCGTTTTGAGTTGTTTTTCGATTCCATTCCTGTCGCCGTTTAAAATCCCCTTCCCAGCATTCTCTTATATTAATTGCCACAGCTTTCGCTACAGCAAACAATTTTTTTACTGCTTTCACGCAAGGTATACATGATTGAAGCATATTAAATTCCGATTCCCGAGTTGCCCAGACAAATGATGCCTCTGTTCCAGCTTTTTGAACCCTATCCGAACACTCAATAACTTCTTCTTGCGTCAATTCAAGAAGATATAGAGCAGAAACAGGAAAATCAGTAACTCCCAAATTTATATTCAATTTTTCAATATTTTCAACGTCTTCTTTGGCCAAAAGAACGGAATCAAAGCTATCAGCAAAATCAACAAATAATTCGAAGCCTTGGATTTCCTGAATTATCTCATAGGCACGGGCGCATATGATTCGCGTTCCTAGAATATATCGATCTTGCCTTTTCTGAGTTTGAAGCTTTTTTAGTTCATTGACGGAGATCACGAATTCCTTTAGTTTCTGCTCAAGTGCGTTGAAATACTCCAAGTCCGATGCTCTTGTTTTGGGTTCCACCTCCACCACCTCATTCAACTCGTTTATTTTTTTAGACAGACGCTCCATATTGAGAAAATCATTGATACTCTTATACTTTTCGTAATTCAGCAAATTCGGCCGTGGCCATTTCTTGAATGTATCTTCTTCTGTCTTTCCGATTTTAGCAGTATGGCTTTCTTCTATTTCTTTTGAAAATCTTTTTTCTTGCATTTGATCCATCTACACAATTGTTTTTTTTGAAAAGGTGAGAAAAACAAAAAAAACAAAATAACATTCTAACTTGAAAAATTAAAGGTTTTTCCAAGAGTGGGAAATACCCAAAACAATTTGCCAAGTCGACCAAAGATTTGGCCGCTTTTGACAAATTTGATGCAGCTTGGATCATATCTGTCACTGCAGAAGACGGCGGCCATATCCCGCAAGCAAGTTTTGTTGTTAAAACAAGCGACTCTTGATATTCTGCTTTTAAAGTTTTTGCTTGATGGCTCAAAACCTCTGAAGCAAAGGAATTTGCAAACAATGAAGTCTCAAATAGTTTTTGACTGGCGCCTGCCGAAAAGTGAGGTGAAATAGGAACTTGTGTATCTTTTGAAGGCCAAACTGAAGAATTCATTTCTTCAATATGTCTCAATATAGTGTTACTATGCTGAATAGACTTTGCGGAAATTACAACATATGTTGTCTTTTCATGCTTATTTGCTGCTATTGCGAGTTGAATAATACACTTGTACAAATTCATATAGGCTTGATCCAACTCAGTCCCAACTACAGGAAGATTTTCAGTCAGGTCGAGTCTTTCTTGACCAATTTCGATCTGAATTCAAATTTAGAATAAAAGTTACATAAAATAGTTAAAGAAATAAATACTTCTGATGGTAAAAAAATATTTCTATGGCCATTAATTTCACATTCGGCCATGGTAGGGCTTGTGGTACCCAGAGAATTCGATTTTGACTGTAAAGTTCGCAAAATTTTAGCTACTTCTTCCATATCATCTGCAGATAACAAAAAAATTTGATCTCTTCTAGTCACTTGCTTCTTGATATTATAACAACTTTTGTATTTGATTTGCCATCCATCAATCTCCCAATCAGTCTGATAAAGTTGTGAGCTTATTTTCTTCAATTTTTGAACTCCAATTTTCACCCAACTTTCTGTCTCTGAATCCAATTCTGCTCCAAAAGAAAGAAGTAGTTTTACCATATCAAGTTTGCGTAACCAACACGCAATCATTAGAGCAGTATATCCTTTTGCAGGTCCAATTCGCATGTTGATGATTGCGCCTCTTTCAATAAGATATTTCACAATGTCTCTATGCCCATTGATTACTGCCAAAATGAGAGGAGTTGGTGTAAACTTTTGAGTAAATGGTTTTTCTTCGTTTTCAGAACCCGCCAAACTACAGTTAATTTTGGCTTTAACAGTTTCAACAAAATAACGAACAACATCAAAATTCCCTGAATAGCATGCGTAGGAAAGTGCCGAAAGACCACGAGCGTCAACAAGGTCAATATCTGAATTTTTATCTACAAATCTTTCAATCAGACTTAAATGGCCCTTAAAAGCGGCTTTCATCAACGGAGTTATGCCTCGTTGATTTTTTAGATTTATGAATTGATATTGAGTTAATTTACTTGGTAAATTTGAATTCAAATATGCCGCTGAATGTGGATTTAACTTGTTTTTTGGAATTGCAGTTAATACGCGATTTTGAATGCGACTCCAACAGCTGTTTGAAGCCATGGACTTTGCTGATTTCATAAAATCGCATTTTTCATTCGAAACTAATAGTGCTTGTGTTTGCATTTGATTCAGATGCGGTGCAAATAAAGAATTTTTCTGGACCGATATATTTACGTTAAAAAAGTGTAACCTTTTCGCACTTTTTGCGAACTCGTCTTGACTCAATTTCCCTCCTTGAGAACTTAAATGTTGTGTCAATTTGTGTTCATGGCCGAAAAGGCGCAAAGCTAAGCAAGTTGGTGAGACACCGGATCTGTTTTCCTTGTTAGGATCTGCTCCCTTGATGAGAAATATTGCTGCCAAAGTGAGATCTCGATACGCGACAGCAACGTGAAGAACGGTATTTCCATAATTGTCAATTGCATTGTTCAAGCAATGAATAATTTTGTTCGATATTGAGTGGGATAACATGTATCGTCGAAGCTGCTCGGCATCATCTTCCTAATCAAGGAAGTTATAAATCTCAACAAAAAAACTTGACCTTACATTGCATAAATCAAGAGTTTCTTTGAACATGTTGGAATTATGTTGCTCATGGACGACATTAAATGTCGCTGGTAACACATCACTGATGATTTTTAAAATAAAACAAAAAAAATGTAAACAACAAAAAACAGTATAAAACCTCGTTTCGTAACTTGAGATAGATTTGTTCCGTGTATTTCGAAAGTTTCTGTTTGTACCGATTGCTGCCAAGAAGGAGACACGTATGTCGTGATTGTTTGAATGAACAAAATTTTGCATTGAAAACTTCAAATCACACAAAAAGAAGAAATCAATTAAAAGTGAATTTTATTAAGCTAACTGCTACTTAATGAGAAGGAACTGACTGTCCATCAATACTATCCTTCTTCGAAAACCAAATAACCGTAGCGACACCAACAAATGATGAAATAGCACAACCAACCATAGCACCCCAGCCTCTCGCAGTAATATAATCAGGAAGCACCGATGGACTCAAATTCTGTCCAGACATATCCAAGGCCAAGTTTCCAGCGGCATTTCCTGAACTTCGAATTCCTTGAGCATCGCAAAAACCTTTCATGGTGCTGTCAATCGTATTGGTTACGAGACTTGGCGCTTCAATCAATAAAGCAGCAAGTCCAGCCTCCAAGTGCCATTCTATATGGCAGTGGAAAAGCCAAACTCCGGGATTCGTAGACGTGAATCGAAAAATAGCGTAACCGCCACCAGGAACATTGACGACATCGCGTCTAACTGGATTTGCCGCAATTTTTTCTGGATATGGATTTGATGGATCGAATGTATTATTCGAAAGGTATATAAGTTGAAAAGAATGGCCATGAAGGTGGACTGTTGTTTGTTGTTAAATTTTAAAAATTTTGGCCAAAAACTAACATGGATGCTTTCCAGAATCCGTATTGGAAATAATAATTTCGGCCGAATCTCCGAAATCGCTAACAACCATAGCACTTGCACCATACACTGCTGGATTGTCAACGTATTGGCTCCCAATCGTTTCCATAGTATAAAGTGGTGCAACGACCGGCATAACATATGGAGTATTATTAAAAGCGCCGTGATTGGTTCCATCACTGTAAACTTGAAAGCCGGCTTCCAGAAGAAAAGAGTTTTTTGGATCAGGTGTAGGAAGGGCTTCTAACACGGCAAGTGGGACCAAGTCAAGTTCATTCATGATGTCGTTAAAATCAGGAGCTGTCGCGCTATACATTTGAGCTGATGCAGAAGTGTTGTAAATAAATGGCATCGTGACATCGTATACAAGGTTTGCTGGCGCATTTTCGAACATTGAGCTTTCCATAACAGCATGCAAGAGGTAGTTGACTTCTGTGCCATTTCCCGCCTCTCTAGCTTTAAAAATAACAGCGGTTCGCTGAGCAGGACCAATGGAGAAAGAAGATTGCAAACTTGGCTCGACATCAACCTACCAAAATTAAGTCAACTTACGTTATTTTCTAAAAAGTGAAACTTACCCCGTCAATCTCAACAACATACATGTCATGCCCCTCGATATAAATATCATAAGTCACAAGAGTGGCCATGGAAACGAATCGAACTTTGTATGTTTTTCCGGGAACAATAATTTGGTCAGGGTTGTCCAACTCGTTAAGGAGTCCGGCGTCTGAAAAATTCAGTTAAGTTATATAACAATGCATATTGTAGAAAAAACGTACTGGGAACAGGCTCAGCTCCAGAAGGATTGTATATTCCCAAGAATTGAGCAAGTGCAACAGGCTGCTCTACATTATAAAAATCGCTAATTGAAACAACAAATTCGTCATCAAACGGAGCCAATTGAATGCTTGGAGGCGGGTTGATAACGAGGGGAGCACGCAATCCATCAACATACTCACCCTGAATGATTATTGTGAGAATAAATAAAAAAGATCCAGTTAATAAACGCTACAAACCAGCCAATGTGCATGAATCCAGTAAGTTCCCCATTGTAAAAGTGGAAACGTGTAGGTGTAAGTTCCACCTGGCGGAATAGGACTAAAAGGAGACTTAGGTTTTACAAAACAGATGCTAAATATGTGTGCCATACAAACCATTGAGTGACCATTCCTGGTCCATCCATTTGAACTGTTCCGTATTGGAAAATCCCATGATGATGTATTGAGACAGCCTTGTCAAGATTGTTGACCTAATTTACGGTATATATATGAATGAAACTGTATTCCTAAATATATTATATATTACACATATGAGAAAATAGACATACCACAGTCAAGGAAAATGTATCGTTGAAGTTGAGAACAACAATTGGAATGCTATTTTATTGTTATTTTCAACGTAAAATTTTCAGCAATGATGACTTACGGCCAAGTGCCGTTGACACCAATCATGCGGCGCGAGTAGTTTGCACGAACGACATTCTCAACATAATCAATATTCCAAGTCAATGCTTTGAAACCGCCAGCGGAGTAAATACCAACGGAGGCATCACCACCGGTATTACCAACACCCCCAGATGTTGAGTTTGAGTTTGTGGATGTATTTGGATTTATGTTAACTATTGGCGTAGTTTGTGAGATTGCGGATGCTACTGTTGTTGCTGAAGCAGATGTCGACACTGATTGAGCAGATACAGTTGCTGCGAACAGCACTAGTCCATAGAATGTTCTTCCGAACGCTGCGATTATAATGCGATATGTTTCGTTGGTTCAGTCAATGCTCCCGGAACTTAGACTATTCTCTCACACGTGACGACTCACTTGATTGCATTTTCCTTTATCTCGTTGATCAAGCTCCGCTCTTTTAACCTGTATTTGTTGGCGGGAGTTTCCACCAATGGAACCGTTTCTTTTTTCTTTTTTCGGATTCTGCCAACCAATAGCATCGAGATCACGTGAGACAATGTGATGTGAAATCTTCTGAAAACATCAAATCTGATGTTCAAAAAACGGTTGAATAATTAGTGTGAACATTTAGCTCACTTGCGATCGGTCGCAACTAGAGAAGAGTTGACTCAAAAAAACCACATTTTTCATTTTCTGAGTTTTTTAATATGTTCTTCCTCCAGAAAGAAAGTGAAAATATAATATTTATCTAGGAAGTACGTGAAAATGTAGAAGTGAGACACTGAAAATTGTGTAGGAAAATAAATGTAAAAAAAAAACCAAGAAACGATGTTTGGAGAACTCAAAATGTTTTGGTCGAGTGGATGTGACTCATTCTTCGGCTTCGGAGGTCTTTTTGGTTTGACAATAATTGACTCACGAAAAAGTTTTGAATAAAATGGTTGGAATTCCAGTCACAAAAACCAAAAGAAAACAACAAAACATGTCTGCAACTGCAAAAGTCACTGCAATCAGCGAAACAATCAACATTGTCCGCAAAGAAGGTGCCCACGAAATCAACATGCATTTACCAACAAAAGAGCAACCGATTCAAAAAGCACTTTTTGCGTTTCGCCACTCGTTGAATGCAATGCGCAAAGATTCACACGACGCGTTGACTCTCGCGGACATTAACGCAAAAGCTACAGAGCTTTCGGCAATTATGTTGCAACTACGGGATGCGCGAGCTAATGAAGTTGATGTTGACATTCCAAGAAATCGCGTTGACGACCTATTAGACAGTGTTTGGATGACGATGTAAGTTTTTTTTCCCTAATATATTTATTTCCTTGTGTCATGCTTCTTTCCGCAACATCAGGTTTTTCGTTTGGGGAAAAATTGCTGCGATTCACGAGTCAATTTATCCCACATATGTTTCTTTGGTGACACTTTCAAGAACAATTGATGCTCTTCGTGCGTCTGAGGCTTGGACTCCTGCTGATATCGAGCCGCTACAAGAACGTCTTCGTGTTCTTGACGAAACTGTTTCGGTGACAGAAGGAAAATTTGTTGCTCCTAATGCAGCATTTTCTGGAGACCAAATCCCCTTCGGCCAGGCCGTGCTAACGTCCTTGTTGAACCGCATTCATCGTACGGTCGCGTATTTAAATGCTGAAAATGAATCTGGTAATTTCGAGGAGTTGAAGATTGAATTGAATGGAATTTTGGCGCAATTGACTGCGTTTGAATCGGAGACCTATACGATCGACTCCCTGATTCCATTATCGAAAAGACTGCATGCGATTGACTCTGGAAGAAAGTAAGGAATTCTTTGCCTAAAAAACAGACTAATATATTTATTTTTTCAGTCAAAGCGGAATTGAACCTGGGCAAGCAACGATTGGAGGAATTTTGAACATATGCTTTGAAAAACTCACTTCCTTGGTTGCTGATTTGGATCCTGTTACTGAAAGTTCGCCACTGTTCCTCGCGTTCTCTTCTTTAACTGCAATCAACACCGAGTTATCTCGCATTGAGTTGAACGTTAGTCTCCGCAGCAATCCTTCTGAACTGGGCAATGTAATTGCGGCAGTGTACATTCGCCTCCAAGAAATCGAGTCTCACCGCGTAAACGGCACATTTGTTCCGGACACATCATCTTTTGACGCTGCAATTAAACTTCCTGGTCAGGCAACAATGCACAAACTGTTGCACGATTCGCATGCAAAAATTTCACGTTTAGTCGATCCACTCTCGGGGCCAATCGTTGGAGAGTCACTGATATCAGAATACGAGCTTCTTATTAAGCAGAGAACAACTTTACGCAAACTTCGCGCGTATGCCAGCGCGGGATGGAATGTTAGTGCTGATCTTGAGAAAGTGGAGCAAATTTTGAAGACTGTCGAAGGAAGGAAGGTTAAGGGTCTTTTCGTTGGAGAGCAACAAGGAGAGTCGGCGAAAGATGCAGAAGATGATTTGATTCTTCGTGGCGCAACAGAGCACAGCAGTTTTAAGCATTTATTTGCCTCCGCAACTGGTTTTCCTGACGGTCAAGCTGTTATCTCTGCTATCGTAGACGAATGTGATTCGTTGGTTTGGCAAATTACTTGTATTCTTTTTCATATTTATAAATAAAAAATACTATGATAAATATGAGGTATAACTTCGAAGACTTGTCCAGGCCGGCTGCATTAGTGCTTGTCATACAGAAATCATTTGCATTTGTATACCACCAGCTCATACTGCTTATGCAGCTTGTATTAATGCGACTGATCCGTCGCTTGGATGTGAATCTGTGTGACAGCTGTTTTTTTGTTTTGTTTTCTTTCCAAAAGCATGAAAGATCCAAACTATAAACAGAAAAAAGAGGAAGAAAATATAATAAAAAGAATTATTGTGAAAAATAAGAAGCTCTGTCCAATTGCTCTTTATTCATGATTTTTGTGACAATTTAAAAAAATAAAAAATAAAAATAAAACACAGAAAGAAAAAATAAGCAAAAAAAAAGAAAAGAAAAAAGGAGGAAAGAAAAAAGAAGAAAAAAGAAACAAAAACAAACAAAAAAAAAAAAAAGAAACAGGGAAATTCGAATGTCAGCAGAACTGCCACAGCCTGTACACAGCATCTTCAGATACTTTTGGGTTTTTCAGTTGAGCTTGGAATTGAATTGAATATTGCTGGAGTTGATAGAGTTGATGAAAATCCAATAGCTCCAATATTAGGGACTTGTGAAGTTCTAGTTACAACTGGATTTTTGAAAGTAAAATTTGGAACTTGAAATGGATCTTTTGACAGCAAAACATTTGCAGCAACATTTTGGTACTGAGAAACCATTGTCATTGAGGCATCATTGTCACTCTGATCAAATTCAAAAAATGGTTCATTATATCCAAGAGGATTTGCAACAACAGTGGCAATAAAAGATGTAGAAATTGGAGGATTTTGCTGTATATTAGGGCTCATAACTGCCAGAGGATTTTTATTTGCTTCTTGAAGTAGTTTTCATGTTCAACCCTTGTCATAAGTTATGAAAAATCTGGCCAATACCTCAGAAAACTTTTTCCATATATTTGTTTGAACTCCAGGAAGTGGTGAGAAATACCATTGATATCCAGCAATTGACCTGAATTCCAGTGCATTGCAATCAATACATAATTAGCATCTTCTGTAACTGTAATTCCCCTGTTTGGATTCCCAAAATATTGTGGAATGTGTTTTTTGAAAAGTGTCATTTCAGTAATAGCACAATTATATGGCACAAAGCATTTTGACAAGAGCCAAAAATTTTTGAAAACAAGGATAATACTTCACCATTGAGTCTGTCACAAAATCTTGTTGGTTTTCAGGGATTAATGGAGCAATGTTAAATGTCTCAGGAGTTATTTTTTGGACTGCAGAAATAAGCCACCAACTAAAGACAGATTCACTGTAGAGACAGTAAGTAACATTATTGATATAGTCAAATAAGAAATAGTCAAAGCTTCAAAAAGTTCTGGAGAACTATTCCATGCCTGTAATGCATGATTCCTGGTTTGATGAGCAGATTCAAGTGCTGAAAATCTGTTGTTTTTTGGAAGGCTTTAGAGATGTTGAACCTTAAGCTTGATAGTAGTTTTGGGTAGAGAGCTCTTTATTTTTAGGATGTTTTCAAAAGTCAAAATCCAACAGCCTTCTTATAGCTTTTTTTAATGCTTATTCAGCCCATTTCAAATTCCCCATGATTTCAGTTGATTGTTTGATTTCAAACTTTGGAGTCCTTTCTTTAGAAAATGTTAAAATTCCATGACCAGTGGCAACAGTCTGGAATAATTCCCTACCAAATATAAATAATTCATTTATTCTGTGTATAATATATAAGAATTAAAATACAAAGCTTCATTAAAAATTTTGAATTCAAGTTCTAATCATAACTGAGAGGCTCTAACAATTGACAGAGGCCATCTACAGTGGTCACCATACTGAAATAACGTGTAAAGATAGTAAAGTACACAAGAAGTTTTATATACAATATTTCTGAATGTTTTTCAGCTGCCTTATTAAACAGCTACTGTTTATCATTGAGTCATGTAACATATATACATGTATTTAGAGACTCTTTCTGAACTTGTTATACATATATGAGCCCTCAGCTTGTGTTAATAACAAGAGTAACATTGTAATGATAAAAGGGATGAATAAAACTGTAGTTTTGGCCAAAGGCACTATTGGTACATCAGCTCACACTGCTGTCATGGTACTCTGTGCAATGTGCCACAATGGGCTATAAAAATAGAAATATTTTTATTATTCATTCACAATTAATGCTAGCAGATGCTAAATAGCCAGAAATGACTCTGTATAAATTGTATGCACTTGCAATGCCATCTTGAATGTCCCACAAGTGATGGATTGATAAGCAAGTTGGAAAATTTGCATGAAAAAATAGAAAAATTGGTGCCACCTGTGTGCCTCTTACATAGTCTTGATAGGGGCCACAGCTGGTATCACCAAAAATGCAAAATAGAGCATTTGCCTCTTAGCTAAGATGCCAGGTGACCAATCAAGCCAAGACCACCAAGATACTGAAAAATGTATAAAAATTGTTGGTTTCTTTTCTGAAATAGTCATAAAAAAAAATATATTATTCATCTCTAAAACCCATTGTTACATACAGCAAATCAACAAAAAACATCCAAAAAACAGCACAAGTTCCGAAAATTAGGTGCCAGGCTTGTATTGCTACTTCTGCTGCCACAACTTGGCTGTGTTAGCATGTAATGCAGCCATCAGTGAACATGTGTGGGTAGTTTGTTCAGCACCTTGTTGTCATTGTCAGTGTTTCACAAATGTAGCTGCTTAAGGTCTATATCAAAAAACAACTTTATTTTACACAATGTTTGCAATCTATGTTACAATTGTATGTAGTCAGGATTTTTGGTAAAAATTATTTTTCTTTATTCAAGATTTTCATTTTCCAAAATCCCCTGACTTCAATTATAAAACCAATCAATATTTTTCACTGTTCCTGACCGCATAAAGCATCTATTTCATTATATATAATTACATTCCAGCTTAAGCTTAATGACAGAATGGCGCAAGGTTGATTTCCACTGTTGAAGTTGATTTTGAATACCTTTTCTTAAATAAAGATTCAAGTTCATCTAAATTACAGCTTTAATTCATTCTACCTTCAACAACTCCCCTCAAGGTGTATTGCAGATGATTTTTCATATATAAATTCATACATTATATATACATTCTACCATAAACTTGAATCAAGTTTTCAAAGGCTATACATGTACATATGAGTCCAACTACTGGATTCAAAATCAAATAAGAATTGCACTTATTTTCTACATACATACATATCAAAAAACCAGAAGTTTGGAAAAAAGATATATAGCAGGTTTCTCAACTTGAGAAAGCTGTAATTGAACTTTTCAACTGCACATCAGCCAATGATTTTCCAATTGCATGAACTCAATTTTCATGATTTTTAACTGCCAAAGCTTTTGTCATTCCATCTGCCCACATATCTTCTGTTCCTACTGCAACCAATTCTATGTGTTTCTTCTTTAGATGATCTCTAATAAAGATTTCCTTAACCTCAACATGCTTCATCATGATTTCTTTAACCTCAACATGCTTCATCATCTTGTGATGTATTGGGTTTATTGCCACTGCAATAGTTGACAAGTTATCTTGTGCTATTTTAGTTGCATCTTCTATAAGATAACCAACTACTTCTAACACTTGTCTAAACCATAATGCCTCCTTAATTGCTTCAACTAATGCATAATAATCAGCTTCTGTAGATGATTGTGCCATCACAGATTGTTTTCTATTATACCATGATACTATTGCATTTGCAAGGAAAAATACATATCCACTTCAGGATTTTCTTTCTTTTTCCATTGCATAA
>JADGJH010000018.1:14183-24233 GCA_027596945.1 Physocladia obscura
TTTTGCTTAATATGTACCTTTGACATAATGTAAAGTCCTTTGTCTTCGCATCAAACGTGTACAATGTGACGGAATCATTTGCTCCACCAACAAAAATATTGGACCCAGACACACTGAGAGATCTGATCGGGAACCGAGTTTCAACTCGTCCACCGCAATGTAGTCTGTACGAAATCTTGAGCAAAAATATGAAGAAAAAACTCGATACTTACGCGCGAGTGTTTCCATCGATTTTTAGCTGGTACATAAAGTTTCCTGCAGCAACCAAAAGATATCTATACGTTTTTGTTTATTTTATCATTATTATTATTTCAAAATTTCCTATCCACAGAAACGATGAAGCTTACGTTTTCATAAAGCTGCGAATTGCAAACACCATGTCAGGCATCTTAAATTCTCCAAGTTTTTTGATCCGATATTTCGAAGCATGCTAGAGAATAAAACAAAAAACAAAAAAACCAAGCTTCAAAATGAAAGAAAAAGAAAAAGAAGCTTTTTACTCACTGAACCATCTTTCAAACGATCATGCTTCAAACTATAAACAAGCACTCTTCCTTGCATCGTAGCTCGTGGGGTTGTCATATCCCTGTACCCCCAAGTCCCAACACAAATGTATCTTTTGTCATCCTTGACATTCCACACCATCAAACTATAACATGCCTCGCCAGTTGGTAAAACTTCTCGAAGGCATTGCAATCCCCTATTCATTAGTGGTAAATGATTCTGAAAAGTACACGGGAAAAAAAAAAAAAAATATATATATATATATACGTTTTTGGATCTACAAGCTTGACCTCTCCTGTCAACACTGCTTCTTGCCCTTTTATTTTATTGCCAACAGTATTGCACCCAATAATCAGCATTCGTGTCGCAGAATCATACACAATACGACGTGGTGTTTTCTTAAGCGACAGTGACCGCGATATGATTGCAGGCGACTTGGTGTCATCTTGGCCAATTGTGACAAGCATGAAAGTTTTTGAGGTCGCAAACAGGTAAGATTCTGCTTTATTTGCGTTTGTATTTCCAACATGGACAAATGGTGTTGCAACTTTTACCTGTAATAGAAAATTGATGAGATATAAAGTAAAATAAAATAAAAAGATAGAAATCCAAACACGTAAAAATGATCTTTACATCATCAAACGCGATCGCTTGCACGAAAATTCGCGAATTTTGAAATCGTGGCATTTCACTGCACTCAGAAGGATATACATTCCAAACCCTGTTTGAAAGCGCCAAAATATTGTCAACACTGTTGCTTTTAACCAAAGTAACTGGCTCCATTCCGATTTTCAAGGAATTATTTATCGCAACTACTTTGATAAGATTTTCGCCAAGCTGAGATAGCCCGGAAATAGAATACATACAGATAGATCCATCTCGGAATCCAACTACAAAAGCTGAACCTGAAACCAGACTGTTTGTTGCATCAATTTTCCTGATAGAATTCGGGATTCTTATTTCTGCAGTTTCCTGCAGCTCTATTCATTCATTTGTTTGTTTTTTCTTGTTATTCTCGGGGTTTATGAATTTTTTATTCCATTTACCGATTGAAACAGAAGTAACAACAACAAGTTCAGAATTCGCGTTTGTAGAAAGTAGAATTAAGTCCGATCCGTACGTTCCAACAACAACGCGAATACCTTCTTTTTTCGACGAATTCGATTCCAAAATGCATATGCAAGATGGTTCACATTCTAAGATTAAACGTGTCACCTCTTCAATAACAGCAGATCTCCTAATTACAATTTAAATAAATAAAAAAGAAATTGAAAAAAGAAATGAAAAAACTAATGCAGACCTTGTGGGGGTCGCATGCAAAAGTACAATGGTCTTTGAAGAGCCTAATGACACACATAGGTATGGTCCAGCAGTATTAGCCAGTACTACATGCTCAGTTAAATCTTTTGGAGTCCATGCAATAATTTGCGAACCTGCAAACATTTAAAAATAAGAAATTTCAGTCAAATCAACAAAAAAAAATCATACTGTGAAGATCAAAATAGCTAGGCCTTGCGACAACAATACCACCACTCCAAACTTGAACTAAGACCCCCGACTCTCCACCAAAATCGTCAATCTCTTCTACGGAATCAATCCGTTCCGGTGTCACACTGGCCAAGAGAATCGATTCAACATCCAAAATCAATCCGCTTGTACCCGAAATATCCTCTAAAACATCATCAAGCAGTTGAAATAGTCGCGTCGAAGTCAGAAAAGAAACGCCAACAAAATTATCGAATTTGTTTTGAGAGCTAGTGTTCAAGTTCCATAAATTTGTAATTCTTGAAGATAACTTTTTTTAGTAATAGGTATTAACGATGTAGCTTTTTTTTTTTCTTTTTTAACCCTTCAAAAGTGCCGTTTGATCCAGTGCTATCTCCTTCGATATCGCCAGCAATCGATTCAACAGTAACAGGCAAACCCATTCGAATCTCTTGCACTCGTCCATTTGGGGCATTTCCACTTGTTATAAACATTCGGTCAAGCCCATTGCTTATACTCGAAATATCATCTGATTTCAGCTCCACATCATCATTACATACCTGGAAATCTAAAACTGGTGCCGAATTAGAGACAGTTTGTATTTGCGTCACGACTTTCTTTGTATAATTAATCTAAAAATTTCATAATTAACCTAAGTAAGGGTGGAAATGCACTTGTTTTCTTCTTTTTTTCTTTGCACACATACCCCTACAACTTCTCCGTCACACATATCACCGAACAAAACAATCAAATCTTCATCATCTGTACCATTATCGCGAGATTTGCCAAGAACAGAAACCGCTGCAACATTGCCACGCTGTGTCAATAGTCTTCCAGAGCATCCGTTCTTGCCAATGTCAATTCGCATAATATGCCCAATATCAGTGGTAATATAAAACGAGTCACTACTTGAAGAGTTTTCTGGACATGCCGAAATGTTAACCACCAGCGGATGAGTTGGTGTTGCGACAGCGTATGCAGAATCACTTTTGAGAAACGAGGCAATCGATTCTCGTTTCGAAAAAGTAAGACATAAATTGTTCAAACCGTCGGGGCGTACACGAACAATCAACGTCTCAAGTGCAGCACTAACGAGGATGAATGCCTGTTGGGTATGACGTAAAGCGGATGCATTTGTAGGTATGAATCCTGGTGGAAGGTCGAAAGGACCAAACTTTGTTAACTCAGGCAATAGTGTTGCATCGATTTGTCGTGTATGCTTGTATAGCATGATTGAAAATTTTGTTTCACTGAGATTATTCAATGAACAATAGTTTGAAAATAAATAAAGTATATCAGCTTCAAAACCTGCAAATAATAGTGGCAAGCATAATTGTATCAGGACCATGAGGCTCTGGAAATAGAAATAAACCATCCCAAAGCCCATACCCAGGTTCATTAACAGATACTGAATCACGGTCGGTAATTGGCCTGAAATACTCATTTGATTCCGAAAATGCAACGAAAAATAATTTAAAAAATGATTGATGTGCGAATACGGCGATTGCGCGAGCACTTTACAATTGCGAAATAACGTTCAAATTAATCAAAGGATGTCACAAAAGACACAACGCTTACAAAGGATCGACAGCAACTTTTTGACCTGGAATATTGTAATCAATTCCCGGTGGTGCAATTCGAATCTGCAACAAAGTGAGATATGAAATTTATAAAACCACGCAGAACACAATGTGAGAAATTACCTCATACACAAGCTCAAATCTTTGTGGTGAAATTCTGTCGGATTCGACAACAATGTCCGTACGTGATAATTCCAGTGAGTCAGAAGTAAGAATAACAAATGCCAGAGAACCAGAATCCGAAGAAATCACCATCATTGCGCGTTGTGAAAGTGGAGATTCAGCTGTTTCAAAACAGATGGAATGAGTTTTCGCCGCAACCACTAAACGACTATAACTCAACAGAGCATGTAAGCTCGTTCTTTTCGCCAGTTTTCCCAGCGGATATCCACGGATTTGCGATGATATTGTTTTCTTTGACTCTGGTCAAAATCAGACAGGCAGACAAAATCTGCAAGATCCAGCACTGCGACATCGAGAATATTACCCATAACTGGCGAATGAAGTTGAGGATTGGCGGAGAATGGAGTCAAAAGAGCCATCGCGTTCTATTCTCGTTGCAGATTAATATTATTTTTTACCAGTGAACGGACAGTTTAGCGAACCGTCCCAACAAGAACAACAGGCGAATCGCAGCTGCCAGTGCGTTGACCCGGCTGCCGCAATCGATGTGCGGATTTCCAAACGCTGGAAGGTTTCGTTGTTGTGGCGAGCATTCGTTCTTGTTTTCGACTGAATACTTGTCGTCCGATTTAATTCGATTTTTTAAGATATTTTTGTCGTGAATGCAGATTCGATGTTTGCGCCGCGTTGGCTTCCAGATTCTGAGAGTGTTTTGCAATCACAGTCAATTCACGAAAACAAAGAAATAGATTTTCGTTCCGACAATCAGTTAGAAACCCAACGAGCCAACAAAATTACGGCGACACGACTGCAAAAAGAAACGTCAGTTTCTTTCCCATTGGCTCCAATTTGCAAAGAAAAAACAACTTTGGTTTAATTTCCATTTCTTCTTTCAACAGATTGAATCTCCAAATACGTTAATTAATTACAAAAATGACTGGCGTGCCACCTCACGTGCACACACAGCCTCAATTGACAAACACGCGTGTAGTTGTCGCCGTTTTTGAAAAGTATCAGAAGGAGCGCTTGCTATTCGTGCAGACAATTGCCGACCTCGCGTCACGTGAGTCCAACATTGACGCGTTGCAAGCCGCCGGTGTTATGGCTCTACTACGCCCACTTCTTCTCGATAGTGTGCCAGCAATTCAACACGCTGCTGCGCTTGCTCTTGGCCGGCTAGCAAACTATAATGAAGAACTGGCGGAGGCCGTCGTCGATTCGGATATTCTTCCACAACTTGTATATTCACTTTCTGAACAAAACGTGTGTTTGATATTATGCTTTTATTGAGTTTGATCGAGCGTTTCTTTTTTTTTTTTTTTTGCAGAGATTTTATAAGAAAGCTGCCGCCTTTGTTCTCCGCGCAGTCTCAAAACACTCTCCAGAACTTGCCCAATCCGTCGTCGATTCTGGAGCTTTGAACGCACTGGTTACTTGTTTGGAAGAGTTTGATCCTGGTGTCAAAGAGTCTGCTGCCTGGGCATTGGGTTATATTGCAAGGCACAACGGAGGTAAGTCAATTAGTGATTGAATTTTTCTCTTGAAATCCTTTTCTTTTGTTCATTAGATTATTAATTTTTATTAGATCTTGCTCAGGCAGTTGTTGACGCTGGGGGAATCCCACTGTTGGTGCTGTGTGTGCAAGAGCCTGAGCTTTCTTTGCGCAGAATCGCGGCTTCGGCTTTGAGTGACGTTTCAAAGCACTCCCCGGAGGTGATGAATCAATGACACATTATCAAATAAAAGAAAACTAATTAAAATGAAATGAATATGTAACCAGCTTGCACAATCTGTTGTGGATGCAAACACAATTCCGTTCATCGCACCGCTTCTTGCAAACCCAGATGCAAAATTACGCCGACAAGTCTGCAGTGCTCTCTCACAAATTGCCAAACACACGGTTGACCTTGCTGAAACTGTTGTTGATGGGGAAATTTTTCCAAATGTTCTAAATTGCCTCAAGGACACAGACGGATACGTCAGAAAAAATAGTGCAACTCTAATTTGTGAAATTGCAAAACATACTCCTGAGGTGACAATTTTTTTTGTTTTTTATCGATTTCATGTTTATTTAAACTCTTTTCTCTCTTTAATTTTTTGGAAATTCACAGTTAGCTCAATTAATAGTCAACTCTGGTGGTATTGCAGCTGTGGTGGACTATGTGTCAGACGCCCGTGGAAATGCCAGACTTCCTGGAATAATGACACTCGGCTACGTTTCAGCGTTTTCAGAAACACTTGCTCTTGCTGTAATCTTGGCTAAAGGAGTTCCACCCCTGTCTCAAGCCTTAGTCACAGGTAAGCAAAATTAAAATTGTTTGAAAGCATCAAAATAAACAAATAAATGACAATAAAACACTATAGAAACTGAAGAGCACATTAAAGCTGCATGTGCTTGGTCTCTCGGTCAAATTGGTCGCCACAGCCCTGACCATGCCAAAACGCTCGCTGATAATGCAGTCCTTCCAAAACTTCTGAAAGTTCTCACAGCAAGCAGCAACAGCACAGGTGTCGCAGCCCCCCCTGAAATCGATGAAGCAGTCGGAGGTGGCAACGGCGCCGCAACTGCAGGAAATAACCTCCTTGGCAGTGACTTGAAAACAAAAACAAAACGAGCATTGAAATGTATCCTCGAAAAAACTCTCAGTTTAGATGCCCTGGAGCCACTACTTCAGCCAAGTACTCCATTCAATGTTCTCAAATACGTCGTTGCGCAGTTTGCAAAAATCCTGCCAAACGATGTTGCAGCCCGGCGAGCGTTTGTAACTAGCGGTGGATTGCAACGAGTACAAGAAATTGCAGCTGGACTTGGAGGTAATGTCAACAGTGGAGGTATTACAGCTGCGGTCGGTATTCTTAACGGCACAAAAATGGGTGAGTATATTCGGATAATTAATGAATGCTATCCAGAGGAAATAGTCAGATATTATTCACCTGGATATTCTGCGACCCTTTTAGATAAGGTATTATATTTTGTGCAAATTTGAGTTTATTTTTGATGAACATAAATTTATAGATTGACGAGTATTCGCGTATACATGAACAAGCTGTATTGCAAAATAAGACACCGCAAACAGGAGCAACCGCCGTAACAGAAATTGGCCCTGCAACGCCATCAATTGTAGCATGAAAAACTTAGCTTCAATTGGCACTCTTCTTTTTAAATTTTTTAAAATTTTTTGATTTAAAATTTTTTTTTCTTTTGCATCGAATTTTCATAAAAATTTAATTTTCCTCTCGGTAAAAATTTTTTGCTCCTACATAACAGGTACTCTTCAAACTAGTTTCAAATTTAACGGTTTAAACTAAAGAAAAAGAAAAAAAAGTATACTGCTAATTCACTGATCAACACCAGAAGTGACTCAATTTAGCAGAGAAAACACTGATACTCATGTTTCTAACAGCTCCAATGACTTAAGCAATGAAACAGAACGAAAACAGCAAATTGCAAAAGAAAAGCATCTGATGTTGCTGCAGAAAACAAGACTGCTGCAGAAAACGAGACAGCTTAAGTCCAAAATCCCAATCCATTGTTAAATTAAATGTTGCTATTTTCAATCAGAAAGTGCAAACGTTTGCAAAAACTTGATGAAATAACAACAATTAATAAAATAGTGAGATCTTGTTCAAAATTGCAGATTCACAATGTGGACCAACTTGCCAAGCACAAAAACATACACAAACTTTTGTTAAAACTACGGCTGCTATATTTGTCTGGATTTACCTAAGAATATTGTTGCAGATGTTGTCATAATCCTTAGGCAAGTTCGATCCGTAGAACAGTTAGCCTGTGCTGTCTAAAATCTAAGTAACGATTTATGAAACTCAGGGATATGGGGTGCATGTGATTGACAAGATTTTTCTCAAAAATCCTCCTTCAATCTTTTTTCTCTTTACTGAACACATAGCGCAAGGATCATAAAACAATTCTAGCAAATGTGAGCGACGAACTTCCATGTAAGTCCCACTTTCAGTCTAATTATTTGTCGACTGAGAAAGTATGAGACTGACATATTGCTTGTATTAAACAAAAATGATTTGTGGTAGAGTTTTGAAAAGCATTTGATCGTTCTTCAGCATAAGTGCATTGTATTCAAATATTTCTATGAATATGCTTAACTAGATATCTTGTAATTAATAGATAGGTCAACTGTTTTCTAGGATATTTACTGAAATTCACATTGATGACATTAATGCAATTGATATCAAGAAAGACACCCTCATTTATACGCCAGAATATAAGAAAATTTTGAAAACAAGTGAAAGTTAATAAATAAAGCCAAAAACTCAAGCGAATTTTCCAATTTATGGCATTCAGTGTTTTTGGGAGATCTTTGGAAATCAGTTCAATCAGTGAAGGGGAAAAGAGATTGGAAATTCTCAGATGGTTCAAATACATAGTTTCTTAAACATCAACATCCGTCGGGCAATATTAGCTTCGGCATCCACATCATTATCACGATATGGAACATGGCGCACACAATCATTTCGGCCATGGCCCTCATTGTTTTCCACCAGCACAAACTCAAACAACACAAACAACTACAATGCTAGCCAAAATAGCAGCAATCAAAATAGCAACAACACCAACACCTACAGCAATATCAGTCCTATCAATGGAGCTGTTGTATCTGTCTTTGAATTGCTGGCGCAGGTGTAAATAACTAATAATCAAATCAAAACTACTTAACATACTAAAAAACATGGAAAAAAACAACAGGCGCCGTCACTACCCCGACCAACATTCGAGTTCAAGTTTGCAGCTGCCGGATCTGCAAAAGACACGGCCGTCGAAGATTCTTCACGAATGCAAGTCGATGTTGATCCTGCCGGTTTATGTGTTCGCGTTGGTGAAGATGCTTATTTTGTTCGCAAAGATGGTCTCGGTGTGGCCGATGGTGTTGGCGGCTGGGCTCATGTTTTCAAGGGTAAACATGAAATTGACTTTTATTTTTGTGTTCAACTAATTTTCATATTTATCAAACAGGCTCAAACGCTGCTTTATTTTCATCGCGTCTCATGTACCATGTGGCTTCTCAACTCGACTATTTCGATGATCTTACGAATGATTACGATATAAATGAATATTACCTACTTGATCCCATAAAAGTCCTGCAAGTTGCCTGTGAGCGAACTTTGGAAGATGCTGGAAAAGGTGCAGGAAGTGCTGTTGGCTCTACAACAGCTTTGATTGCTTTTCTTCGCGTAACTTCTTTTATTTTATATTATTTATATATATTTCTTAAGCTTTATATCACGTACTATTCTGTTTTTTGATTCATTTTCGAATATCGAACTGATTAATTATATTTCTTTGCAGGACGATGAGTTACGCTTGGCTTCTCTTGGCGATTCATCGCTCATGATTTTGAGAGACGGCGCAATAATCTTTCGGACTGAAGAGCAGCAGCATTCATTCAATTTTCCGTATCAACTTGGCAGCAACAGCAAAGATACTCCCGAAAAAGACGCAGGGAAGTGGTCAGTAAAAATTAAGGAGGGTGACGTAGTAATTGTTGTGAGTGTATAGAAATTTTCAGCAACAATATGCTAAAATAATACAAAAAATAAAAAATAAACGAATAGGGCTCCGACGGCATCTTCGACAACTTGTTCGATGAAGATATACTCGAAATTGTCAACGCGGTAGTTCTCGGAACATCAGCAACAGCGAGTTTCGTACATCCAAGCCACTACTCATCGATGGCAAGTTTTCCTCCGGTGACGACGGCAAAAACACCTGGAGCAGGTTCAGTTCTACCAGCACGAATTCTTCGCACAGATCCACAATTGATTGCATCAGAAATTCTTGCCAAGGCACGCGATATCAGCACGGATACGAGTCCGAATGTTTCGTCGCCGTTCCAAGAACGAGCTGTGAATGAGGGAATATATTATCAAGGTGGCAAATCGGATGATTTGACGGTTGTTGTTGGTATAATCAGAGTGTCGGAGGACAGTCCAGATCGGCGATGAAAAAAACAAAAAAAACAAGGACAACTTGTCAAAAAAGCAAAGAAAAATAAAACAGAACAAAATAAAAAGAAAAAAAAACCGCCATGATGGCAAAACGGGCCAGTGAAGAAACTGGATTTGTACCCGTATCTACCGCCGATGTAAACAATAGTGTAATCAACGACGCGAGCGTTAGTACCGACCATAACAGCAACAAAAAAGTCAAGCACAACAGCCCAAAACTAAGCTCAAAGTTTGTTGTCGAATCAGCGGTAATCGAAGAAATAAAAACGGAAGAGAATCTGACGGCTATATACGATGCAACCTCAAAAGATACGAATCTAATTGCAATCGTTTTCCTCTTTGCAACTTGGTGAGAGATTCAAAAAAAAAAAAAAAAAAA
>JADGJH010000018.1:24243-35369 GCA_027596945.1 Physocladia obscura
TTCGTATGTTGCCAGGTCAGCACCTTGCAAAACAATTCTCGTAGCATATCAAAATTTAATCAATAAACTTGCATCTGTGGCTGCTGCCGATATAATTGCAGAATCAGCGGAATCAACAAAACAATATCCAACAGCGAATGACGTACCTACCGAAGTATCTTCTGAGCTGTGGAACATATCATCGCCGGCGACTCTCAAGTTCAGATTTTACAAAATCGACAAGGACAAGGGTCCGCGATCTGGTACAACTGCGAAAGTGCCTATGTATATTGCTTATCGCGATGGGGAAAAATTGGGTGAGATTTCAACGCAAGGAAAGTCTTTGGAACGGAGAATTGAGAAGTTTGAGCTTCAGTGAAAGAAAGTAAAAGAAGTTCCAGAGTTTTTTCCTCAAGTATAAAATATTGCGAGTTTTCCACTTTTTATCGACATGAAAAGACCATTAAAGGAATTTTAAAAATAATCCATTCCACACTAGTAGTGTAGATAAGAGAGCTTATAATACCGTTTTTTTTATTAGGCACTGTCTGCTAAATTCAGTCATAAGTGATTGAAAACATGTTGATGATTATTTTCAAGAGTATTCCAAGTTTATGTGAACCTAGTTGGTTCTTTTTCATTGTTTCAAATTAATGTAAATTTAGCACAGAATGTCTAATAATATATTGGTTATATTATCTCTATTATTTACACCATTATATTACTTATACTTGAGCAATTTAGATTCGAATTAGATTCTTATTTGGAATTGTAGAACGCAATTAGATTCTGAATTAGATTTTTTTTGAAGGGAATGAAAATAAACAACTCTGATACCGTTTTTTTTATTAGGCAATCTTTGCTGAATTTGATCAAAAGTGATGTAAAAGATGCTTCTAATTGTTTTCAAGAGTATTCCAAGTTTATAGGTACCTTGTTGGTTCGTTTTCCTTGTTTCACGTTGATAAAATTCAGCACTGAATGTTTTATAAAATATTGGTTATATTCTCTCTATTATTTACACTATTATTTCATCATACTTTTGGAAATTTAGATTCTGATGAGATTCCAATTTAGAATTTTAGAACGCAATTAGATTCTAAATTAGATTTCTTTTTGTAATTTTGCTTGGAAGTAAATGACTTAGTACATTGTAATAAAATAACTCTCTTCTAAAATATGCCCCAAAAGTCATCTATTATTGGTTTTTTATTAGATATTCTCTACTAAATTCCATGGAAAGCGATGGAAAACATACCCGTGAGTATATTGGAGAATAGTCCAAGTTTTTAAAACCCGTCTCGGTGAACTTAGCACAGAATTTCCATTAAATTAGATAATCAGAATTTTATATCGCCGTAAGATTTTAATCCCCAAAAAGTACTTCAGTATTAAATATTATTTTCTTGGAGTTGGATGTGAACCATCAAGTCGCCTCGCAGTATCCATTAAACCCTTCTTATCCATAATTTTTGCCTTTAGAGCTTTCAATTTTCCCAAACTGGCTCCATCCTCCTGTTCTAACTTCTTATCCCCTTCCAACTTTTCAAGTTCCAAAATTAACAAACGAAACATGAAGACTTCCACAAACATCTCCAAGTTGTCATCTGGTGCTCCTGAAAGCTCTAGTGTAAACCAATCAGTTGAAGTAACTCGCGTTACTCTGCCTCCAATCCAGTCAAGATCAAGACGCATGATCTTTGGGCCATAAACAGCCAACCCAGGAACAACTATTTTGTCCAAAGCAGTAATGGATCCACCCAATCTAATTGGAATCACGTAAATAATAGGACATATGAAAATTCTTGAAAGCTGTTTAACCTTGCGTGGATTGAATTAAATATGTCACGCTGGGCTTTGGGAAGCAGTAATCCCGCCTCGTTCAGCACTTTTCTTCCCACCCTCCCAGTATTGACCAGATTCTCCCGCTCCAAGATCAACTGTTGTATTGCCATATTTTCGGACATAAAGATCTCCTTTCCTCTCTGTTTCACGTCTAGATTGGGTCATTGTAGTTCGCGTTTCGTCCTTGCGTTCAGTTCCCGCAATACCAGCCTTTTCGCCGCTAATAAAAATAAATATTAGCATCAACATCTAAGCAAAGAAAATATATCGATTCTTACGCATCAATTAAAAGAAGATGGAACAACTGACACCACCAAAACTCAGAATCATTCACTTCGAGAAGCTCTGAGTGTGGAGTTCCGAACAAGATGCTTCTTAGTTCCGTCAGTGTTTTCTAAGTATATATGAGAATAAACACTCGTTCCCAGAACAAACTTACAATCTTATCAAATTTTGAATAGTATCTAGAGAAAAGACCGTCATCGGCAAATAACTCCGGCTTGGATTTAATATTTGTGTTGTTGAGCTCGTCCAATTCATCCAAAGTGAACAGTGTGGCTGTAGTTTTGTCCTTTCCGTTGAACGTAAAACTGTGGAGTAAGCTGGAAAAGAGTTAGATTAACCAGAAAAGTGATCAAAAAAGCACTCACTGCTCTTGTGAAGCACAGCTCTATAGTTCCTTGACCCAACAGGTTTAAGTAGGCCCAATAATGTAGCCCCCAATGAAATTAAAGAATTTATTGCAAAGTGGAGAATTTGCAGTGCTGGAGTCACTATCCAAATTTGCAAAAAAAGAAAATAGTGGTAATGAAAAGTTTTCAATTATATTTGAGAAAATTTTCATTAAGAAATCTTTTATTGAACCCAAAATAGAAGAATTAAAAGAGGACCTGAGAATATTGATCAATGAACAAAGAAGTAAGGGCAGTTTTGATTCAAGAAGTCCTGAATTAAAAAATGCTGAGTTCACAAAGACACCAATGAAACATGGTGTTGAACTCAATACAGCAAAACTATTGAGAGCTTTAAGCATGTCTGTGGCAGCTGAAGAAGATGTAAGTGTAGAAACAAAACTGCTTGCTTCTCTTCTTGAAAAGAGACTAATTACAGAACCAATAGAGAAATTGGAATCAATCGAAAATAGCAAAGAGATCAGATATGCAATGATACATGATCTGGCACATCTCTCAAATAATTTGATTAAAGATTCAATTAAAGTTGGAGTAATTGTGGGGGTTGAATTCAAAAATGAAAATAAAGAAGAATTAGATTGTGAAAATGATTTGACATTTAAACAATCGGCATGTATCAGTTGCAGTTTAGGAAAAATATATTGTAGTCTAATTTATAGTAAGGATTTTAGAGTAGTTACATATAGATTGTGTTCCACTTCCATGTGAAACACCACAAAGAGAACAATATATGATAATCATTGTAGATGAGTGGACTAGAAAAGGTGCTGTTTACTTTGTGAGAAACAAAAGTGACACAGTACCCAAAATTTTGTTGTTGGCACTTTTAGAAGTGATGAAGGAACAAAAATTATAAACCAAGACCTGAAGAATGCATTCAAATTTTCAGAAACAAGAAAAGTGACTCCACAGTATGAACAAAGTTCATCATATACAAAAGAAATGAATGTAACAGCTGAGAAACTAGTCCAAACATTGAAATTTTGTGTCATCACAATGTTAATTCATTCAAGATTACCAAATTCCATGATAAAATATGCAGCACAATATTTTATGAGAATCAGAAATAAGTTACTTTGCAAACAAGCAGGCTTCCAAACCAAGGAAAGTTCTCACCAGACCTTCTGTGGGAAGGAAAAGTGCAAAACTTTTCAAGAGAACTCCCATTTGGTTGTCAAGTGACAATACACCAACATGAGGATTAAAGAAATGGAAAATGGGCTCAACCAAGAATTCCAGGAATCGTCCTTGGAATGATTGGAAGTTCTATTTATGAGGTTTATAATATAAAATCAAGAAGAATTGTGAAAGCATTTCACATCTTAGCTCTGAGAGACAGATTTCCCAGTTTAAAGAAAACCCTGGAAAATGATTTTGTAAACCTAACAAATCCATTATCACACTATCCACCTGTTCACAAAGAAATGAATCAGACTGAAATAAAAAGTATTTGACCAGAAAATGTAATGTAACCTATAGAAGAAGTTGCAGAGGTTGATGGCACACTAGAAAGTGAAGAAAAACAACCAAATTACAATTTAAGACCAAGAGAAGTTCAATCATATGTTCCAATTCAGGGGAGGGATAAAACCAACTTTGAGATTCCACATGAAGCTGAGAATTCAGTTGATAGTTGTGGAATTGAAATGAATGATGAAGAAAACAATTCTATTGAAATTAACAAAGAGAATGTTGATGAAACAATAGAAGAGTAAATTAAACAGATTCCAGAAATAATCATCTATGCAGAAAAAGATGAGGAAAAAGCATTTGATAATGACAGTGATGCATCAACTGTTAATATTGAAGAAGGAAATCTATCTCCTTCTTCCTCTAATTCTTCCTCCTTTCTTCTTCTTTATGAGTTTTCTCTTATCTCAAAGTCTCCCCTTCTTGCTGATCTTGTTCTTCTCTTTTTCCATTTGTGTTTGAAATCAAGTGAAATAAACTCTGTGTTGTTTTACTCTTTCTGTCCTATCTTTGTTATACCACAGCAAACACAGCCAAGGTGGTTCCAACCATCCTGACAGTCATGCAAGCCATGGAATTTAATCCTTCTTTGGTTTTTTATCTTCCTCAGATTGACAGTTTTTGATCTTTTCGCAAGTGATTGTTGATGTCATATAGAAACTTTGTTTGGTCCATATTACAGGTGAAATGTCATGTAGTCTCAACATTTGTATTCTAGGCAATGTATATTGCAAGACAATTTAAATACCCAGAAGAGTGAAGTAAACAACAAAGTCACAGACATACATGCAATATCTGTAGGTGCTGGCTGGTGTCAACAATCAAGTGCATGTTTGGTTACTGTGGCAAAACAAAGATGGCAGAGAAGGTACATAGACATGATCCCTGATACAACTCATCTCTTCTATTTTGGTAATTACTGAATCACTGAGACTCTTGTCTCCATAGTATTTCTGCCAACCAATTCTGTTTTACTGACTATTTTTGCTGCACCAGTCAATTCTGTTCTGCCAGTTGATTCAGTTCTGCCAATTCAAACAATCTCAGAGGCATTACATTCTTTACCTTCTAATACTTCTCCTGCTACAATAGAAATTGAAAAATTAAAATGGGTTGGAGGGTGTATTTATTTTGCAACAAACTTGTAGCTGTTCTTGAATCCTTCTGGAGGAGTGTCCAAAAAATCAAGTGAAGATGCAAAAGAGGATTTTGCATCAGTGCGCAAAAATCCGTCAATCATCCCATGAACTGGAACAAAATTCTGGAAGTCCCATTCAAGAATTTTTCCCAACGAATATTTGAGACCTTCAATGGATGCAACATTGGCAAATTTTGCTTAAAGGAAGAAGTGAAAATGGTCAGGATATAGAAATAAAACAAAACTTAAACAGTTTCTCTCACCGAAATGGAATTTTATTCCACTTTTTTCCCCAACTATACGAGCAGCTCCAAAATCCTTGTAGAAATACCAAAAAGAGTCTCCAGTAATCACACTTTGACTGCCAGGATGGAAATAAGCGTATTCAATCCGCCTCGTGTTTCCAAAATCAGGAAGTGTTGCGAACTGTTTCATCCCAAATACAGTTTGCATGACAAGACCTGATCCCAGCTGTACCTTCAGTGGATTGTCAACTTCGGGATCCAAAATTTCGTATGAAAACGGATGCTCCAATTCCGCAATTTTAGATTCGATTCGGCCAGGCGGAATGTAACATTTGGCAGTTGGAAAATGGGTCAACCAATCGCCCATTCGCAAATAATGCCAGTCACCAGTAGTTAGGATATATTTGACCAAACGAGTCTCTCTTTCTTCGAGAGATTTTACGGCGGAAACTGTGGAATCCGTCGCTTGAGTTGGATTGATGACAGCAAAGCCAGCGGAGAGACGGACAATCAACGTGCGGTTCCCAATGCTTGAAGATGTTCCTGGAAACTCATATTCCGTGTGAATGGACCAAAATCCGTCCGCTACTGATTATAGCCTCGAATAAATATCTTTTTAACTCAGATTTCACTCACATTCCGTCAGTGTATTGAGAGTTGTCTCGTGTTTCATCCAATTTCCGAACAAAAGAGAAAAAGGAAAACCGGCATATTTCCAGCAGAAGAGAGCTGCCAAAATACCAAGGCCCTCCTGCCAAAATACCCACATTTAAAGAAACAAAAGTGTGCAACAAGTGCAAACGAGAAGAAAATTTGTGTATAATTCCGGGCGAAAGTATGTGCTTGGTGATATTAGATTTGTATGAGCTGCTTTGTGTATACTGTGTTAATTGCCACAACTCTGTAACAAAATAAAATAAAAGTTAATTCTTTATCTTTAATAACACATGTACATATCAAAACATTCCAAAAAAAACTAACAAAACAACAAAAACAAGAAAGCCTTGTCACTTCCCGGTAATATATAACTTATTCTTCATAACCATTATTTTCACCCTGCTTCTTTCCAACACTATCCTCAAGATCAATCTCACCGAGATCCAACTCCAAATCCAACCCAAACAAATCATCTCCATCGTCTTCATTCTCATGATTCCTAAGATCAAAATCAATACGCCCATACGAGCTCCGTACCTCTCGATACAGCGCCGAAACTCGCCGAAACTCTCGCGCTTCGCGATCAATTGATCCAACCACATTCTCACCAACAGTCCATCCGTTACTGTTCATGCTGCCACCGCCGCTTAAGCTTGCACTCCCGCTGCCGCTGCTCTTCGCGCTCCCACGACTTCCAATCCGCGTTATCGTCTGCAGATCTGCTTGCACGCGTGAAACAAACGACGATGACCGTGATAACAGCGACGTACTTCGCGATAATGATCCGACGGGCGCTGTGTCGTTTGTTGACGATCTCGCCATTTTCGGCGGGGGCGACTCACCGGAGCTGTACAACGAAGATATTGCGGCTGATCGGGATGGTGTTATTGTGTGTCGGCGAATGAGGAGGTTTTGAAGTTTGTTGGTGGCGAGAGGCATGTTTGTGGTGGTGACAGTGGGTAAAGGACTATTATAACTATTTTTGGCTTGATGGTGGTATTCGTTTACGGGGTGCTGCCATTGTGAATCTTCAATTACAAGGGATTGGACACGCGCTATTCTGTTTTTTGAAGAACTGGCGGCAGTGGTAGCAATGCTATTGCCACTGCCGCCGCCACCGGTTGATGCCATTGTAATGCTTGAACGAACTGATTTCGTTGTGGTGCTGGTAGTTGATTTCATTGACGATGTGCTGTCAACTGACCGGATGCTACCAGACCGCGATCCAATTACACTATCAATATGCTCATTACTGTTGCCAACAGAAAATGATAACGATGGCAACAGCCCTAAATGGAGGAATTCTCCGTCGATTCCTTGTACTCGCGTTATACTGCCATCGACGCCACGCCGTGATATTGCCGCCGCTTCTTTAATCGGATCATAATACGCACTCACTTGTTTCGGAACAATTGTATGAACGTAAACAAACTCTCGTCGCCTCCCAGATAGCTGTTTCTGAATCACCGGAACCACAACTATATCCTCATCTGGAAAAAAACTGAGGGCGAACGTATCCTCGTCATCACCTCGCGCCGCTGAAAACACGTCTGATGCATCAAACAATGCTTCGACGAAATCTCTACCTACAAAACCAACCTTCTTCTTTTTCTTCTTGCTCATCCTCCCCTCATCCATATCATTCTCATCGCCAACAACACGCAGTTCAACCACATTCGCAATTGCTGTCGCCGGATTGAAGCTCGCCCATTGAATATTGATTGGAGGGTCAGCACATGTAACTTCAGCGGAAGAACCAACAACGTGCTCACAAACGAAGCGCGACATAGTTTGTGAATTGGACCGAATTGAAGGAGTCTGCGGGACAGACATTATGGCGCAGCGAGCGCCACGGATAAAACCGCCAGTATTATCTGCGAGCCACGGACCCAAAGGAAGTGCCCAGAGCGGAGGTTTGTGGTGTTCATGAATTTCGTTTTCGTTTTCGTTTTGATGCACATGCTGGGAAATTGAGAAGAAGCCTTTCGAATGCGAACGTGGACCACGCGGACGGACATTAGCAAAGTGGCCCGTGTGAATATGCAGCGGTGTTAAAGATGTGGGCGATGGAGGTGGAAGTTGGGTTGTTGGATGAGAATGTGAATGCAAATTAGAGTTTGTTTGAGTCTTTGTGCGCACGAGACCAAGATTGGCAAGGTGGTTGTGAAAGCTGATGGTATTGTTGTTGCTGTTGTTTGCGTATGACAATTGCGATTGTGGTGAAGGGAAAGTGGGGTTTAAGGGGGTAATTGTGCTTGTGCTTGTTGTTATTGCGGGGGGACCGGTGTACTTGAGTTTGTGAGCATGACTGTTGTGATTGTCATTAATTCGATCGGTTTTCTGTTTATGTGAATGCTTCGTGTCGTTGTTGGTATCGTTAACGTTTTCGTCTATCGCCATTCGTGGCAAATTGGGATTGCGCGGTTGTACCACTTGCAAACTCATCACGGTCGTTACTTCGTCCGGATTGTGAGTGCCACTCTTTGCTTTGATTCTCACCGGAAGTGGCGGCGGATGTTTACGATTGTCACTCTGCATTATTAAACAGTGAGTGACCTGATTTGACTTAAAATTTGATTGTGTGTTCAGAGAGAAATAAAAAATTTACAACGGCGTTTCAATCCAGTTTCATAACAAAGTTTTATCGATTTTTTATTGTGACACCAACAGCTTGAGCAACTGCATCTCCTCGTCACTTCCGTCAATTAGCGCCTTATCAATCTGCCCGAAGCTTTCACTCATTCGAGCCTTTTGAGTACTTGTCAGTTCAACATCTCCCAACACGCGATCAAAAAGCTTCACGACCGAAAAAAAGAAAAGAAAAAAAAAGAAAAAAAAAAAATTAATTGATCAATTAATTCAATGTTCAAGTTTTCGTTTTTCTTTTTTCAAGACTAACCTGCAAAACAATCTGCCCCCCACTATAGCCATTCCTCACAACATCTTTAACGCATTTCTGCGCCTCGTAAAACCGCCGCCCAACCCAAGCAGTAAAAAGCCCGTCAATCACTGCGTCTGGAACCACTCCGGCAATTTCAACAATCACGCGCGCTTCGATTGGCTCACTTTGATGCAATCTGTATGCCGATTGCAGGTACATAATTGCTTTACGTAGATCGCCTTCTGAGACTTTGATGATCATATCAATAGTCTTTTCATTTTTATTTATTAAATCGGAGCGATGAGATACAACACAATAAGCAAAGTGATAACATTAAGAAAGAAAAAGTCGGAGAACATGCACTTACTTCTGTCGGACACTGGACCCCTTCTTTATCCGCAATTTCAGTGAGTCTGCCTCGGATGCTCTCATTATCCAATGGCTTGAATCGAAACTTCGAGCATCGCGATGTGAGAGGTTCAATAATTCTTGTGTATTTAGTCAGTGGGAATGAAGACCAGAAGATGTAAATAAAATACTTTTTTGGATTTTTAATGAAGTACAAACCGACTAACGTAATTGCAAATTAAACAAAATCGAGTCATCTTGCTATACGTTTCCATTGTACGACGCAGTGCGCTCTGAGCGTCGACAGTCATTGAATCGGCTTCATCAAGAATAATGATTTTGAACGGCGGTAATACGTTTCTGTATATTGATGTTTTTGTTTTTTATGAATGTCCGAAAATGGATAACACTGATGTAAAAAACGTACCCAGAAGGACTCGAACCGCTAGATGAAACTGAGACTCGAGCGAAATTCTTGACTTTTTCACGGACAATGTCGATTCCGCGTTCGTCAGAGGCGTTGAGTTCAAGTACACGCGATTTCATTGCTTCAGGACTTTTTTTTTTTTCACCAATGAGCGAGACAAGAATAAACCATGCAAGTAAATACCCATAAATATCTCGTGCAAGTGCAAGGATCGTACTCGTCTTTCCAGTGCCTTGAAACAAGCGAAACAGGATTGCTTTTTATTAATATGACATCAAACAAACAAAACCAACCAGGCGGCCCGAAGAAGAGCAAATGTGGAAGCTAGATGGAAACAAAAAGATCCTACGGTGAGAAGTTTTTACAACATTTTTGAGAAGTGGGATATTTTACTGCACATTGTTGGATTCGAGTGTTTTGCGCAGTACAGCGATAGTTTCTTCCTGAGCAGCAACTTCGTGCATTCCCCGCGGCCGGTATTTTTCAATCCTGGCAGCGCATTGCCGAGTTAAATTGGTATCAATTGTTGTCTTTTTTTTTCGTTGTTATTTCGACCGCACGCACCATGGTTGGCTGTTGGTCGATGATGTCATTTTCTTTTTCTGAACTTTGTTCTTGAATTGAAGTAAAAACAGTTGCTTTTCAAAACAAATGAGCACCTTATTCTTGGGACGTCTGGGCACCAGAGTTGAGGTTTGTTTGTCTACTTACACCTGTTTATCGTATAACTCACCAACGTCCTGCGTCGTCTCGGCCGCAACAGCAACCAGAACTCGAAGACATCTTCAACAAGTTTGGAAAAGTGAATAGGTGAGAATATATTCTTTGCTTCCCGCTCCATTGGTTTCCTTGCTTCTTTTTTACTTCATTACCTCTAATATAAATAAAAAAAATAAAAAAGGCTTGATGTGAAGCGAGGCCAACAATACAACTTTGGTTTCGTCGAGTTTGAAGAGAAGCGAGATGCTGAAGATGCTCAAAAAGAGGTGGACGGAAAGGAGGTTTGTCACACCGCATAGTTCTTTTTCCCGTCCGTCTGTATGCCGTTTCCGTTTCGTTTTCGCTTTGGCGGCGTGTCATTTACTTCGTGCCTGCATTCCTGCCTGCCTACTTGCTTGCTTTCCTGTTTCTCTACCTGTGCTTTGCTTGCTTGTCTATCGTCATTCGTGCCGTTTACTTGCTTTGTTGGTGCGTCAGCATTTTTGCTGCTGGAAAATTTTCTGCACCACTGTGGAGATCTCACAAACTCTTTCTCTTCCTGTCCTTGCCTTTCTTTGCGCCTTCACTGGGACGGACATGCCTTTGTTCTCCTGACACTCAGAATGAGACGAGGCCCCCTTCCTTTCTGTTGCACGAAACGAGAGCCACAGACAGCCAAAACAAAACAAAAAAAAAACAAAAAAAAAAAAAATATGAATAATGGGAATTTAAATTATAAAAAAAA
>JADGJH010000019.1:0-42590 GCA_027596945.1 Physocladia obscura
CTTTTAAAAATGATGTCCAGCTTATGGGCGCACGAATCTCTCGCGATTTCGGTTTGAACCATTGAAAATGACAATCCATGACTTTTTTTTTCTTCCTCCCAGTTTTTTATTCAGAATAAAATATTGTCGTTTCACATGAAAACGTCTGTTTTTTCCAAATAAACTTCAATTTTTCCGAGTTTTCAATGGAATTCCAGGCCCAAGTTACGTCTGTGCAAGCCAGTGCAAACACGCGAGCGCATGCCCTCTACAAGTACTATTTACTTTGCATGTCAATGGAAAGGGTTGGGGCAATCTTCCAAAAATCACCTTAAACAATTGCCCAATGGATAAACCAATTTGAATCGAATGCCGCGTTGACAAAAAGGCCAAGAAATATTGTCAATTGCAAGTTTTTTCTGCATTACAAAAGCAATGGTTAGTGGAATACTTCACCGCATACTCTCTATCTTTTTTCGGATGAAGCCCAAGATGCATTCTGCAAATGATTCCAGAAAGCCATCAGCATATTGTATATTTGGCAAATTCTACAAGCAACCAGATTTACATGGAAAAGTCCCAAACACCAAGCAATGTTTGTACGGGATTCTAAAATTATGCAATTTTCATGTAAGTTAAACTTACTTGATTGGTCGCCACACAATATTGTATTCTTGGATGAAGTGCTGTTTGATAATTGCAAAATGCTAAGATGATGGGGATATCCTCTAAAAGGAAAGAAGCTATATTTAAGAGGGGAGTACTTGAGACTTCCTTGCATCTCACTTCTTTGTTTTGTCAATAGTACGGGAGTACTTGAAGTATACTAGACAGAAGGCACATTCAACAAGATGAAATTTGCTCATCACTGTCTAAACATGGCAACCAAGCACAACCAAACACAGCAATACCCTGGCTGTAATTCTGTCTGGATTATTGACAGAGCAAGGATCCATCAATCTGCCAAACTAGTTCTTCAACTGAGATCTGCTGGAACTTTTCCCTACTTTCTGCCTATTCTATAATCCAATTAAAGTATTTTTTGGAATGCTTAAATCAAGGCTTTGACAGGACTACAAGGAAGGGAGAGTTAATGCTAAGAATCTTCATCTAGTTGTAGTATCTGCTGTAATTAAATATTGAAATTTTGACATGAAACTTAGGAAAAAACCATCAATTCTGTTTCTTGCTGCTGTTGTGATGTTTTACTTAAAATTTAAAGAATCTGCAAGAGTGGCATAGTGTGATTGGCATGACCATTATAACTTTTAAGAACTTGTGGCGCTGATTTCAGTTAAACTTGTTCAAAGTAAGGATTTATCATATCCACTAAATTTTTTTAATTTTTTTTAATTTTTTTTTTTTGCAATAGAATATTTACATATTTTATTTGTTTGTTTTATTTGTTTGCTATTTAAATTGTGCATCCACATGTTTTTGCGCATAATACGATGCAACAATTGTGACAACTGTAAGCGCAATGCCAACTCCAATCTGCATTCCTTGATATTGCGGTGAAGATGACAGAAATGTTCGAATTCGCTGTTCTGTAGAATTGAATCTTTGCAAAAAGTAAGTCATTAAACACATATACTCACAAAATACTGAATAGAGAGAAAAAAAAAAAAGAGAAAAAAACGAGTCAAATTCTCACCCACTCTGCACCCACGTCGCGCCCGTCGCGTTAACAACAACAAATTTGCCACTACTATAGTCCATTTCAAGACCCGTGCCGTATGCAAAATGTGGATTAGTCTGCGACCACACACAGTCGTTTGTAATGCAATTTGCACTTGCATCTGTACACGACGGAGAAGACTGTGTGCTATCACAGGCATTGTGTTCTCGTTTGGCTGCAGTGTAGTTTGCAAGGAGGTTATACATGATGTATGGCGGCACAGTCGTGAATGCTTGCTGAGAAAATACTGACGGTTGGGATGAAACATATGGAATTGTTTGATCTTGAGTGTGTGTGTGTGTGTGTGTGTGTTGAGGGTTCAAGTTTTTTTGTTTTTTTTTGTTATTTTTTTGGTAGTCTTGTTTTTTTGGGACTAGTACCTGGATAGATTGAATGTATTAATGAACATGTCGCATTTTTTGTGAAGCATGTGAAAAGTTCTTCAACAAGTGTACAATTTGCTGTGAATTGTGCCGCATCAGCGGCACTTCCTCCCGCAAGTTGAAAAACTGATCTTGCTGTCCGAGTCGCAACGCCACACATTAACGCAATATTTTCAGATGTGACTTGAGATCCATCGTCAAAAATTGAGTTGTAATATCTATGTAACAAAAAAAATAAACACAAATAAATTTAGGGGATTAAAAAAATATATACATAAAAACTTACGGATTTGAAAACTCATCCTTAAAATCACCCAGAAAAACCGTCGGGATTTTCTTTTTTTTCAAAAATGCCATCGCCGATGCCGGTGGCAATCGGTTATTCCCAACATTCGAATTCGTACCACTGAAAGCCGGATTAAACAAAATAGTTGAGTTTCCAATGCCTCCATTATTTGCAACAGTCACATTTCCACTCAAAATATTGACAAGTGCTTGCGTCTCCGCATCAGTCGCATCGTCTACATGCAGGAAAATCTCGTTATTGCTTCCTCCTCCACTATTACTCATTCCAAATCCACCAACTTGCCCAATTTCAACAATATGGCTAATTCGATCGAATCCAATGCTGGCAAATCCGTCTGTGATTTGGCATGGATTTTGGCAAAATGGATTTTCGTATGCGCATGAACTTGTTGTCATGCTGGAGGCTGTTGGTTGTTGGAGGCAGGTGAAAGGCGTCGATATGTCCTTAACAAAACGCTGGGAACCAGCAAAACCGAAATGCTCGCTGGAAAATAATGCAAATATGATATCATTTGGTAATGATGTTACTGCGCTATGGTTCTGTAGTGGAGTATATAATTTTTAAAACCACTTTTATCCAAATTGCAATAAATTCAAAACCTTTGAAAGCGCCTCAGCAGCGGCTAATACGGATACACATCCAGCCATCACTGTAGCAGCAGAATTTGTGAACTCATAAAAAAAGCCGTTCCCGTCAGCTTGAGCAATCAAAAAGACAATATTTTTTGTGTCCTCAATGGACATATTGTACGAGAATGTGCCCCATACCGAAGATGCTCCGATTGGAGAACACCATCCTTTTTATTATTATCAATATTATTGTCTTTTTTTTTAATTAATCAATTGGGATTAACCTCTTCGAAGGCAGGTCTCGGAATCGATGGATCCGTACATGAATTCGTTCAACTCAATTGAATATAGAGGATATTGGGTATATCCGCGCTCAAGGTTGTAATTAGCAGTCTTTTATTTCATTGTTATTTTTGAAATATTCTGTTGACAATTGTTTTCACACAGTTTTTGACTACAAACATACCTCAATTAGAGTGCCAATAGCTTGTGGCCAAGACAAATCATTCGGATTAACAGGCATGACAAAGACTGGAAAATGAAACTGTCGATGCAATAAACCACTCCCCTAATTTTTAATTACTTTACTGAGTTCGATAATTTTTTTCACTAAATTCGTTAACATGCACAGCTTAGTATCTTAACGACTCGCATTACTCGCTGTTGCAACTTGCTACACCACCCGTGATGCACTGGGGGAAAAAAAGTAAATACATTGGGGTTCCAGACATGGATGGGTGAATCGGAGGAATTAGCGTAGAGTGAGAATTGCCAGTTTGGAAAGGGATCGTCGGGTGAGTCAAACGCAGGAATGGGAAATGAAGAAGAATAGTTCTGGACAAGAATAATTCCAGCAATTTTGTTTGAAGCTTCGAGCGCGTCAACAACAGAGCTGGAAATAAGTGGTTACGGAATGAAATAAAAAAATTTGAAGGAGGCCAAGACTCACGCTGTGAACATTGTAAATGGAAGTACAACGGCGAACGAGACAAAGGCAGGTGAGAAGGCAAGAAAAGCAGTGAGGTCATCTTGGGACAGGATTTGGTAAACGATACCGGCGGCATTCTTGCCTGTATTCACAAGTCGAGTGATAATAGGAATGACAGCAGCGGCAGCGGAATTAGCGCAACGCAAATTCAAGTAAATAGCAACAATCGAAGAAAAGATGTCGGGCCAGTGAGAAGGGATGGATAAAACAAGCACAAGCACACACATACCAGTCGGACCAGTGACAGCGGATGCGTTCAGCAGACGCAGGGCACCATATGATTCGATCTGCTGGTAGATGCCGCCTTCAATATAAGTGTTCTGGGCGCACGCAAGCAGGGCCAGTATTAAGGTGAGTATTAGTTGTTTCATTGAATTGATCTGAGTGGTTTTGGTTTTGTTTTTGGAACTCAATTGATTTGAAAGAAATGTTCACTCCAACACATCTCCAGCTGTACGCGAACATCCGACGACTGCACAAACGCCTACCGCCAGCGCTACGATTCATGGGCAACAAGTATGTGCGCGACGAGTGGGCGCGCCATCGGCCGCTGCTCACAAACTCAACAGGCACGCTTTCGCCCACTGACGCTGCAACGCGCGACCGTTTTGTTGCCGAGTGGGCGCGCTACCACGACACTCTGCGTATTCAGATTCTGCAGGCCGATCGTTGGGAGCCTACCACTTTTGGCCAGAGCATCACCCCCGAGCTGCTCGATGCAATGTCGGACCAGCAGATCGGTGAGTCTCCACCCCAATGCCAACCAATGCCGACAACCAATTGATACTTAATTTCTGTCCACAGGCCAGCTGCATTCTCTAAAAACTGAAGTCCAGAAAGCAAAGAAACAGTAATAATAATAAAGCTTTTATTTGTCGCGACACCCCGTGCGCCATCGCTCGAACACTTTAGAACAATCAAACTGTGGCTTGCCGAGTCTTTCGTTGACTTCATTATGCACTTCACACATCCTAGTCATGTTTTTTGTGTATTAGTGTTCAAAAACTGTGTCTGACAAAAAACAACCATTGACTGAATTCCTTCGACGACGAAACTTTGGGCGGCGACTTTCTCAGCTCTCCCTGCAAATGCTGCGCACAATATGAGCATGGATACAATTTGGCGAAAGATTTCATGAATCTTGCGGCATTCTTTTGCTCATGTTCGGTTGGGCTGTCCGGATAATACGCCGCCATTGTGTGCAGAAACGTCCATGTATGTCTGCCCAGTTGTCTTGAGTCTGGCGGGCACGGTAATGCGCCATTGTTGGTGTTATATGAGCTGTCATCGTTAATAGCAGCTGCAGATGTGGAAGCTGAATCCCGCTTTGATGACGACTTTTTGACTTTCTTTGTTTGATCTGCCGTGAAGCCCCTGAAGCCATCGCAAACACCGCATTCTTCCTGATCGCCGCCCGACTTCTTATCCTGACTTCCCATTGCCAATTTGAAGAAAAAAATGAAAGTCAAGTGTGACGTGGGTTGGATTTCAAATAAATAGTTCGGACAAAAATGGTGAAAAAAGTCACAAAATGAACGACACAGGCAGAAAAAACAGCACACCGAAGAGATGGGCCAAACGGGCACTCGATTCAGCAACAGCGCAAGCGCAACGAACGAGCAGTAATTCCAGCAAAAAGTCAAAACCGAACACGACAAACAACCAGCGTATCACAGCATTCTTTTCGCGGAGCGCACCACCATCTTCGTCTCCGGTGCAGTCACTGTGCAGTCAGCCACCCCAGTTGTCGAATCTTTTGCTTAACCCTTGTGAGCAACAACCTTGCTCGCCGTCGCAAATGCCGTCTGTTTCCGCGCCAACTCTGACGTTACCGTTATCAATATCACCATTCGCATTACCAAAAAGTGCACCTGTTCTAACTATATTCAGCAGTTCTGCTCCGCAATCTCCGTCCAATTATAGAATAGAGGCGTCATATGGCCAGAATTCGCCGTCAAACAATCGCAACCAACAGATGCTAAGCCAGCAGATTACGGCGACCGCCGTAAAACGGAATTTCTCGCACAAACTGCATCCGCCATCCTTATTGTCTCATATAGAACCATTTTCTTTTTCTGTCTCTGCGCCTATTTCTGGTCAAAACGTACAGCACCAGCCCCAAACGCCAACATCAGTTATAACTTCGCGTTATTTGAATATGGATGAATCTGTTTTGTTTCATCCTTCGACACCAACCCCGAAAAGACGGCATAACGTGTTGTCGTCGTCATCTTCACAATTGCTATCTTCGACTCCACCAGTAAACCCACCATCAAACATAACAACAACACCAATCACATCAACAGCAACCCCCAAAATAATTGCAAACTTACCATCATTATCGTCGTCGTCAACAATAATCCCAGGCACAGCCCTAATCCAAACAGTCCTAGACCTCGGCCAAAAAAACGCTGGTCTATCCACCTGCAAAGCCTGTGGAATGCGCTTTACTCACGCTGCCAAAGAAGACTCGCAACTGCACATGAAATACCACGCGTCGGTACTCGCAGGCGGTATTGAATACAAGGGATACTCTGCCGACACGCGTGTCGAACTCACTTCCACCATACCATTATCGGTGATGACGCATCGCGCCGTTGTCAATGCGTCTGTTATAATGCTTCAGAATATTGCGGATTTGCCGCACGCGCATCGGCGTAAGGTTGCCGAAGTTTTGGATTTTGTGAATGCTGAGTTGGGTGCTGTTGATGTTTTTCAGTATCAGACGCAGACGCAGGAGCAACAGGCGCGACATAAAAAGCAGGAGGACAGTGACAGTTTTAAGGAAGCATTTAATGGAGGCGCTCGTGGTCGCGGTAGTAAAAGCGGGAAAGTAGTGTTGACGTCAAATTCAAGTAACAACAGCAGCAACAACAACAATTCAACCGCCACAAAAATGACCACAGTTGCTGTACGATCGACTCTCGATTCCCGTTCTCGATTGTTTTTGTATCTTTTGAAAGGGAGAGTGATTGGATGTTTATTAGCAGAGCCTATTGAAACCGCATTTCGACTTACTGCTACTGATTCAAAAAATGGCGGAGACGGCTGTTGTTCAAATGAGAAAACCTCTATAGCGGGCGAGTTTACTGGAAATATAAACATTGGGTGTGTGTTTTTTTTTCTGCTGCATTGAGTTAATTTTTAAATTATTTCCTTCGAAATACATGTGTATGTATGTGTATAGAGAGTCTGCCTCTCCGACACGAACAGTTTGTGGCATTAGCAGAATATGGGTCTCAAAAATGCATCGCCGGAAAGGAATCGCCAGAATTTTGCTGGAAGTTTGTCGGTGAGTTTCAGCAAACACAGCCCAAAAAACTTACTTATTCGCTCACTTACTCGACGCATAGGCACAAATTCTTGTTTGGATGCGTCATTAGCAAGGAGCAAATGGCTTTTTCTCAACCAACAGCCCAAGGCAGTAAACTGGCAGCCGAGTTTTTCGGAAAGCCTGATTTTCTTGTTTATGTTTAAATATTAAAATCAATAAAAAAAATGCAGTTGAAAAATGTGAAGAATGTATGAGGTATTTTTTTCAATCCAACTAGTGTTTCAAAGTTCCCAGGACACAAGTTCTTCCATTATCCTACTACCCTAAAGGCTGTAGTTTTTTCTGATGGCTCAAACTAAAGCCTTAGTGCAGTTAATGCAACAATCAGAAAGTTAAAGGGGAGTAGAATACCAGAAGAGGAGCTGTCAGTTCCTTGTCAATATGAGGATATCTGATTGCCAGATGAGTTTGTAAGGCAGTGGTTCTACTGAGTGACAGAATAGTATATAATTGGACATGATTCCTGATGAGCTAGGCTGAAAGCTGGCTGTACTATCAGCTATTGAGGACTAGGATGGCAATTGCTGGAGAAAGAAACAGGAACTAAATTTCCTCTAATTGCAACAACAAAAGCATATAATTCCCAGTTTGAAAAATTCATGATGAATCTGGCTGATTATAATGTTCATTTACAACCACTGCAATACTTCACTTGCAAGCTCATCCAAGTAGAAATTTGTATTTTCTTCCACAAGTCTTCAGTTGTAAAAGAATTTTGCTTCACCCAAATAGTCCATTTTTGGAAGTTCTCCAATTAATGTCAACTATAAAATTTTAATTAGGCATTTAACATACAATATTATTGATCACAAATTGTTAACATGTGGCATTGATAGTGAAATTCCAAAAATGGAGGATGGGAAAAATGAAGTATTTGAAAAACAAAATTGAAATGTTTTACTGTTTTCTGAAAAATACACCAGATCAATTTTGAGACATGAAAACAAGTCTAAATAAATTTGCTCCCTGATGTTAATATTCTGGTAGGTTTATCAGAAGCTTAATAGTAGATTTTAAAGTTGAGAGTTGAGAGAGTTTTTTATTTGTTAAGATTCTATACAAACTAAGTTTCAAGTTCTGTGGAAATAAGCAAGGGATATTCGGAAATTTTCTGTTTTTGAAACTTTGACATTTTTAATTTTGTTAAGTTTTACACTTTCTGCGAAAACTTGACAGGTATGATCTTCTTTTGATATTGAACAGTTTATTAAAATAAAAGGACCCTTTCTGTGAAAACTTGACAGTTTAAGCTCTACACTAAAATGAAATCCAGAGCCCTCTTTACAGCCTGTTTTGAGTCATTTTTTTCAATCATTTTGTTTCTTGGGATGCCTCTGAATTTAAAATAATTTGAAATACATTAGTATAAAGGCATTTTCGAGTTTTTCTCTTTTTTCAATGAAAATATGTTTGAGAAAATCAAACAAATGTGGTTTTTCTGTCATTGCTTATAACTCAAAATGATTGATGTCATAGTGAATGGCAATTGGTTCCTTCACTTAGTTTTTGTTGACTTTAGATAAATCACTGTTCTATTTAGCTAATAAATAGCTTAATATCTTTATTAATAAACTAAAGTTGACTGTGCCAACAGTGAACACATGTGCTGTGACCATTAACATATTCAAATCTGTTGGTATGAGAGACTGTGGATGCCTCTATAGTGTCTTGCAACTGTTTTTTGTCTTTGACAAAAGATTTGTCTTTGCTACATTTTCTAAATGTTTTTATTGAATTCTAATACAATTATTTATGAAAATGCTTATGTTGAAAACCCTTGTAAGCTGCAGAGTATCTCTCACTCTCTTCTTTGGTCTACTATGTAAGCCATGCTCTTGTGTAGGATGATCGAGGAGAGTGTGTGTTTCCAGGCATTTGAACATTATAGTAAGTGGATTGGGTCTCTTACAAGTGACATACCAGATTCTTCTCAATGGTTTTCTGTTAATTCTGTTGGCACCTCTGCAGTAGTGTGTAAGAGCAACAGATCAGTTGAAACAGCATTGGTTAAATCTTTTCCTAAAGATTGTTTGCTTTTATCAACTGCCATAAATAAAGCTATTATTATAATTTAACTTCATTGAAATAAACTAAAATAAACAGATTTGTAATGATTTTGCATTGTTAGTGTTTGTCTTGATTCTGCTCCATATGAATAGTATCAAGAATGACAATTATGTCTATTTTGCCATTTTGCAAAATTGGATTGTTGACAAACAGTTTATTTCTTTTATTTGAGAAGAAACAAATAAATCTTAAATTAATGAAGAAAGAGTTATTTTGAATTACTTATTTTGTAATACACATCTCTCACCACAGAGTTGCATATAATTCAACAATATTGCTCATTTGAGTGAGATGATCCCAAGTTTTGCATGGACCACATTCCAGATTTCTTTCTTTCAATAGCATAACAATTTTTGTGAACATGTTGGACCCTTTAGGAAAGGCACAGTCAACTAAGACCCCATGCTGTAGTGGTGTCTTACTCACATCCAGGAGTTTGTCACAAAATGATTGACTCATTTCACCATTATTTCATATCCTGGGCAGTTGTGTCTTATGTATACAATATAAATATTTGCCCCCATCACAAATACAAAATGGAGCCATCTATTATAGATAACATTTTGTAATTCAGCATTACTTGGGGGTATGTGCTCAGTCAACAAATCCCCATTTGTTTTGAACAAGTGGCACTTTGGTAGTGATACACCAACTTTATTCTGCCTGTTCAGCATGTGTCAGCCAACAAATTTAAGTATCAGGTAGTGCAGTTGCAATTATGCAAGAGCCAGCTGATGGTACTTAGAGGAATTGCAAACTTGCAATAGAGACTTTTTAGACTGACTAAATCAGTGTAGAAGCAAAGTAGCAGTCCAAGGATGGTTAATATGTTCATCAATTTTGTAAGTCAACACCACCTTCCTGATCCACAGTTAATAGCATAATGCAACTGAAACTCTTTCAGCAGAGTGAAGTTGTGTTAATAAATGATACTTCACCTGTAATGATTCTGTGCCATGCCGATGTATTTGGATCTCCTAGAGCATTTGAAACAAAATATTTTCGAAACTTGACAGCCATACAAATGCAAAGAGCAACAGCAAGTTTCAGTTTTTGTTCCTGATTTTATCTTTGCTGCAGGAGCAGTAGGTACAGAAGTATTAAATTTTGTTTCATTTTCGGATAGTGCCTTTGGAGTATTTATTTTGTTTCACAAAATAGTGTGAAAATAATTCAATTTTGTTCTTGTCAAATAATACGTTTTTGGAAGTTTTCCAATAATAGTGGATTATTATTTTTATCAAAAATTAAATTTCAACAGAATTACAAAATATATTTTGAAGTTGATTTTATACAGTTATAGATATTTATTTTATGCATATTTTCCACAAAAAATGCTTTGGGATTGACCACAAATTTGCCGAAGAGAGTAATTCACAGAAAAAATGGCAACTTTTAAAAATGAGTGACTCTAATACAAACCATCAAGTAGCAAGATACTCTGATTCATAACCTTGCTGAATTCTTGATTTTTCACAAATTTCAGCTGAGACTTGTGCAACAGTTGAATTGATCTTTCCTAAGTCAATATTTCCTTTAATTTTATCTAAATCATACTGAGCTTTCACATCAGTTGTTAAATACTGCATGTTTACATGGAATGTTACTGAATAATCCACAATAAAAAGCTAATCAAAGCACTGGCTGTTGATTCATTTGATCCATCAAATTTTCATTATTTGAAAAACATAGCTGAACATACAAAAATTCTGGCCAAAGTCGGGAAGAACTTTGTGTAAGTAAATTTTGCATTCATGATTATAGTGTGAATTGGTATTTTCTGGGCTTTGTTAACGTTCAGAAAAATGATTGATCCAGTAACACTAAAGTTTAGTCGAAATCTGGAGTGACTTTGGGGTGTTTGCAGCAGTAAATTTTGAAAGAGTTGAAAATAATCATCGTGTTCAAATTAGAGTAAGAAATTTTGACTAAATTTGTATAGCTTAATTAGATGATGTGAAGTAGCAACTTTTGTAGCAGGACAAGGACATTTGATTTCTGGAGTTGGTGGATTGCTGGTCAGGGAAAGCGGTGGATTTCTGAATTCCAAAATTTCCACAACCAATAAACCGCCGATCCACGCAATAGAATATAAATAAAATAATAATACTTGGCCATTTTTATACTAAAGTGGCTGAATGGCTAACAACAGAGTTGTTTGTTCAGTATTTGAATCCCAATTTTAACATACTCAGGGGAAAATGTATTCACAGTGAGTTAAGATGATAGTAAAGTAAACTTTTGAAGGTGGCTCCTTTGAAAACATGAAATTATAGTTTTGAGAAACACAGTTAGCTTTGTTCAAATAAAATATTGTAGACCGATAATGAAAAACCCAGCCAAAAATGAGAATTTTAAGAAACTGCCAAGAAATGAAGATAAAGCACTTCTGTAAGTTGATTCTAGCTCTGTGCCATTTTGAGCTGCAATATTTGATGTGTTTTCTCAGGAATTTGAAATATCAGATTTCTTTGAGAGAAACAATGAATCTCCCTCATACCACATCAGCTGGGCCATATCGCAAGCCACCGCTTTTGGCAAGCGAATACCCATCTCTTGAATTCTCGTACGCGGGATCTGCGGATGGAATCGACCAGCATCTGCTGATACTACTGCACGGGCTCGGCGACACGCATGGCAACTTTATGCAGTTTGGGAAACGGATGGAGCTTCCGCAAACGGCTGTGCTTGCGGTGGGTGGACCGTTCCGCTTGGTTCCGGATGCGGCGGGATCATACAGATTTGATAGTTCGGACGTTGGTGGGGGATCAAACAGTGGGGGTTCGGTCACTGGCTCGTCGGAGGATGCTTGGCTGGTGAACGGGCGTACGTGGGTGCCGTCGTTTCATCCTGATGGACGCGAGGTAGATTTGTCATCATTGCTTGGGCAAACGGGGCTTGCGACGACGCGCACGCTGCTCCTGGGGCTTGTGCGGCTTTGTGTCCGCCGCTGGGGCGTCGATAGAGTGCTCGTTTTCGGCTTTGCACAGGGTGGCGTGGTGGCTGTCGACTTGATCCTGGCCCTGGCCGAGTCCGACGCCGTTCGTGTTCCCGTTGTGTCTGTGTGCGGTTGGCTGCCTGCTCCGCCCCATCCCTCGCCTTCGCCTCCCTCCACACAACAAGCCTCTGTTTTGATTATCCACGGTGAAAACGATGTTTCAATATCAAAAGAAATTCAATTCAAATATGTACGTATCCATACAATTCTATATCGCGTAAACTAATTAGTGAGAAACTATGTTATAGGAAGCTTACTTGCGAAGTCGCCTGCCAAACAAAGATTCCCTAAAAATTGCGCGCATTCCAGGAAAAGATCATTGCCTTCCTGGAAAAGACCGCAACGAAATGCGCCATATCCTGGCTTTTTTTGCCTCCCATATGATTTTGAGAAATATTCAGCTTGAATCAATGGCTGATGTGTACGAAGTCAAATAATTTATGTCTATTCTGCAAAAGAACCTTTTATATTGCTGCAAGGTGAGAGAGAGATGAGGTTACAAACCTTCAAAATTAAGCGTTGTTCTTTCGTCGAATTTTTACTGGTTTTACATAAAGAAATTGAAATGAAATCAGGGAAATTCCAAATTTAAAATAACTTCAGTTTATATGTTTTTAATTCTCATATTATACTCAAATTTCAGTCATAAAAACTGTACATAAAAAATGTGCTGAATATATTGCTAATATTAAAAAATGTATTTAAATGTATTCAACATGCATTTCCAATGCATTTCAAATGCATTCAAAATTTTCATTTTCAATTCATTCTGTAGATTATGAATTCATTCCAAATTTTCTTAATTTAAAATAATGTATTTTATAAATTCTGAATTCATTTTAAATAAAAAAAGTTACACAATGCATAATTATTCGTAAATATGCATTTTAAATTTCCAAAATTTATTATGATGTATTATCAGGATTTTGTGAATTTCCTGATGTAAATTTTTCAAAAAAATTTCTTTCCCATTCCTTCCCATCTTTCCCATCCAATATTGCATCTTTACTCACATAAAAAGCCTTCCATTTTCGATTCAATTCATTCAAAGTCTTGTTGTTCGTTGCAAGACAAATGACTTTTCATCATTTTCATTTTGAAATGTTTTCAATTGGTTTGGCAAATGAAAATAAAAAGCCCATTGAAATGGTACCATTGAAAATGATTAAATTAAAAATACCTTCAGAAAACTGCCACATCATCCCATTGATGTGAGTTTTACCATTTTTCTGAGGAAAAATACCAACCAAAGGAAAAATGCCAAAGCAGTGGTAAATGCACTATAAATAATGAAACCATGGCAGCGCTACACAATCATCTAAAAATTAATAACTTGTAGTTCTGACAACTTGTTCCTAATGGTTCCCAACTCTACTCAACAATTTGAAGTAAGGGCTGAGTTTTGAGTGAGAATTTGAGTTTATTTATCTTTAAAATTAAATCCACAGTTGACTATCTTTTTAAAAAAACATAATCTCTTCCTTCACAAGTTTGATTGATATCTTATCCTTTATTGGATCAATGCTTCACCCATTTAACACAATACACAATCAGGTTCTAAAATTAATTTTCCAGTTGGCATTGGCACAAATGTATATTTATTGCCTTCTATTAATTTCTTTATTGAATTGCTTGTCCATAATTTTAAAAAAAAAAATTAGATTTTTTGTCCATTTTTGCAATAAAAGCATCACGTTTGAAATTTTTTCCAGTGGTAGTCATTAACTCAATGACTTTTGACTCTGAATAATTGGCCTTTTTACCAAATACTTCTTTCCATACTAATCTTTCAGCTTCATGAAAGTCATTCTCTTTTTTCAAAGATGCCAGCCAATTTGTTTCACGAAATTCCATATCACCATCAATCACTGTATATTGAAGGTTAAAATTGTTACAAAATGGAAAGTCCTTACCAGTCTCAAGCACTTCCACCACAATTGAAAGTAAACCACTAAATTTTGACAACCTTTTTTCTTCTTTCTTTAAGTTATTCTTGGCAATAGTATTGACTGCTTTTTCTCTGAGTGAAATAACAACTTGAGGTTCAAACTAAAATTTTCAATTATTGAAACCTACATCACAATATCTGCAGTTAATGTGGCATGCTCTTCTGCGGCCATTAACTCCGCTTCATTTGCATTTTTAGTTTTTACTCTGAAAAGCAATCTTTTTTTCCGATTTTCTTCCACCTCATTCAAAATTTTTTTTCGTTTTGCCTCATCAATGTTGTTCAAAGTTTCGAAAAACGAAGACGCTTCAGAAGCTGGTGTTTTTAGAACTATTTCCAACTCTTTGAGCAGTTGGGCTTCGAAGCTAATGGAATGTGCCATTAAGTTTATTGTGATCATATTCATTGAGTATTTTCCTTGAAAAACTTTCAATTTTTTTTAGATTGGACAATAGATTATGAAGAGCTCAAGCTTACTATATTGAACTTTTGTTAAAATTCCATGCACTATTTTACCAAATTTTGTCAGATTCAGCATCTCATCTCCAATAAACCTGTTATTGTAGTTCGAGTGTTTTTGCGATTAGATGTCGTTTTGATGGGAGGATTTTTTTCCGAAACTTACACTCCTGGTTTCACGACCAATGACTTTCCAATTGTGCGAGGCTTATTAGATTTTAAATTTCGTGCAGCAAATCGTTTGCGCTCCATTTCAGCAGCTTCTTCTTCGTCTTTTCTAAGCATCTCTTGTCGTTTCATCTCTTCATACAGCAAAGGATCATTATTGAGACCAAACGCTTTCGATTGAAGATCTGCATCTTCTCCTTCGTCACCATTGCTGTCATTGTCACCCCAAACACCAAAAATATGCTTGTCCTCTTGCTTATCGCGAAGAAATCGCTCTTGTTCTGTCTGGCGTCTGTTAAATTCTTCGTCCACTTTATTTATGCAAGTAAATAGCTTATATCATTTTAATTTGATCAATTAAGTTTGGACGCACCTAATTTTCGGATGCGTTCAGCTTCTCCTCGAGCTCTTTCTGCTTTTTGTTGATTTCGATATGTAACCTTTATTTTAACAAGTTTAATATACGTTGACCAGAACCCTAAACTTTTTGAAAATGATTTCCATTCTGCGAGAAGTTAATATTATCAATATTATAATTGGAAGCATCTGATGATTACAAACTTCTCATCAATAGCTTCAGACGTTTATCCTTTTTTTGCTTGGCAATGTAAAATTCTTTCAATAGAACAAGTTCTTCGGTTTCAGCAAAAATAATGTCTTCTTCCGAAATTGGCACTGATTTATCATAGTTTTCATTGAGATTAAGTACTTTCCGTCTGGTACTTTCCAGATATGATGCAATCTTTTCCTGCAAATTAAAATCTTTATCACTGTTGCTAAATATATTTCCAAGAAAATTGACGGTTTGAGAAAGATCAGGAACTGAGTTTCTAAAATTTCGGAGGAAATGAACCTCCAAAGTTGCAGACAGTATGTTCACTGTTATTGCATATTGATTGACTGTAGATATTGTGTATAATTCTTGGGCCTAATTAAAAACTCAGGAATAATGCTACTATACTTATACTAATAATTTGCATGACTCACAGATATGCATTTTATAATTTTATCGCGCATAAAAATCAGCATTGAACCACATATCCAAGCACATAATGAATCCATGGAAGGAAAATTTTCATCACCTGTTGACTCAAACGATGCAAGAATAAGTTGATCAAATATAAAGCATTGAACACTCAAGCGGCACTTTCCGATAAATGCATCTCCAATCAAGTGTTGAGCAAATTTCCTAAAACCAGAAAAATCATACCCATTTGAACCTGGACCAGAGCAATCAATTAATTTCCAGAAACAAAATTCTCCACGCTGGGCTCAAACTCACTTTCGCCCAAAATTCTGGTTAAAAAATGGAATAAATCTGGGTCTTCAGTTTGTAGATATGTTTCAAGGTCTGCTGATATTGATTGAACCATAGATCTGCCTTCTTCTCTCCAACTAAATGGTATAATTGACCAAAATCGAGCATAGACCTCGGCAATTCTAGCTGTTCTTGCCTCATCCAAGTCAAGACTAAAACCTCCAGTTTTTTTCTTTGCAGTGATTTCGTTTGCGTGAAAAATGTTCAACCAGTCTTTTGTATTTGGTTCGGCAGCCTTTGCAACAAATTCTTGATCTGTATTAAAATATTTCGTCTTTTGCATTCTTTCTTCATGGCTTGCCCCGAAAGACATTATATCGGCATCATCCAACTCCATTGCTTTTAAAAATGGGACCATAAATAGCATTTGGCGTTGTCTTAAGTTTCCTTCTTTGAAAATCTGAAATTGAGCGAGTTCAGAATGCGATCTTTTTTGTGAAGATTGTTGTGTTGATTCGTCTGGTTCTAAAGATTCGATTGCGAGATTCAAAGAACGCAAATGTGGTATTGATTTATCGTGAATTAAATATCCCAAGACCTGTTCCATTCTCTTTACGACACGATATTGGCTCGTGAGTTTCAGCAAATGTTGATGATTGCCAAGACATGATTGACATCTAGTTGAAATATAAATATGAAAAAAGAATGAAGCAAAAATTCGAACATGTGAAATAATGTTGATCCAAAAATTGCCGAGTTTTTTTCCACTCGATCCGTATTGATATAACTGAAAAAATCTTGTTTAAAAATTTAAAAATTATATATATTTAAGCCCTATATTAATTTAAAAAAAGGATAATACCTTTAGTGGTATCGCTATCTGAAAGAGCCGTTAACCAAGCTATTTTACGCAGATCTTTTGACAATGATACATTGATGCATCCACGCAAAGCAACGCGTAAATCGGGCCATTGAGACAATAAACTCATTACCCCTTGTTCAGATTCTCGCATTACTAGTTTCATCTGTTTGTTTTATTAAGGTTGCGTAAAAAAAAAAATTTGTGCAAAATGTCAACCTTTGCTTCTAGTGTATCTAACCCAGTTGTGTAGATATTTTCCTCAATTTTTGCCATAATTGAAACTCCAAGTTGCTCATCCAAAGTCTTTTCGGCCTCCTAAATTTTTGTTGGGTGATGGATAGATATATAGAGCAGATAAACCTCGCGAATACTCAGCAATAAACTCATGCCAGATGAAAAATTAGCATTATCTTCACTGACATTCGAGGTGTGAGAAGTTAAAGCTGAAATGATGGTGTCTGTTACGGATCGAAATATGGAGTCACGATCCGCTTTATTCATATTCGCAAATCCATGTGACTTCAATTTTCCGGCTTGTTTCAACTTGATATGAATCTCTCGAGCAATTTGAGCCCGCAAAATAGCTACATTTTTCGATGACAAGAGAAGTTTTTGTTTGGCGTTTCGAAGCCACTCTGGTGTTTCTGTCATTGTAACTTATTTTGGAGAAATTCAAATATTAAAAAAATAAATAAACAGCAGGGTAATTAAATCGAAAATTAAAATGTTTAAAATTAATACTTATAAAACTGTATGTACAATACAATGTAAACAATTTTAAGGTTTCAAAATTTAGCTATTGTTTCATAAACAAAGGAGAAAAAAAAGCAAAGTAAATAAGAGGAAGTGTCTCAGATGACTTCACTTAAAACTCCCGATACTCCGAAAGGCCGAAAATGGACTGCTCAAGAAATAAACCAATCGGGTTTAACTCCATTGGAAGCCAGCAAGTTACTGGTATATACTCTTCCGCCGAATGTCGATCCAACAAAAATGCAACTTGCATATGGACGTAGAGCGATTCCGAAACTGGTTTGTTGGACTTTAACAATTTATGCCTTACTTTATATATGTAAAATTTATCAGGTCACTGAAATACCGGAAGGAAGCCTACAGCATCAACAAAAGTCCCTCGTGTTTCTTGCAGAACTGTTGCATAATCCGCTCAATATTTCGCAAGCACTGAAAAGAGGTTTTTTAAAAAAATAAGTGCTAAAGTTTTATTTTCAGAAAATTTTTGTAGATATTGTGAAACTTCTCCTTGAATTGAAAAGTTCGTTAGATTTAACAATCAAGCAAAAAACGACAGAATGCTTATCTATTTTATCAAGTTAAGTTTTTGCAACATTCTTCGATTGAAAAATGCTTAATTTTAGATTTAGATCATGCTGTTGGGCGAGCTGAATTAATTAAACACGACACCTTACATGCATTGCTACCTTTGGTAGGTGGTCTTTTGCCAAAAGATTCTTTTAAGAAGTTTATTTATAGATTCTTGATCCTTGTGACTTGTCTCGCAGCAACGTGTTAAAAGTATTTGTTAACGTAACAAGTCAAGACGCAGGCAAAATATTAACAAAAAAAGAACCACACAAATAACTAACTTGATGTAAAAAGGTGTAAAAAATTTTCTTCAATTCAATCTTTTGCCGCATTTGGTCAAAAGGCTTCCAGAAGAGCGTATGGATATCCAAATAATGATTCTCGATACTCTATACAACTGCATCCGCCTTGGACGTGCTCCATACATTCCAGACGAGCCAATTAAGTGCGATGCAATGGGTGCGTTCACGCAAATTCTGAAGAATGAATCAGTTGCCGAAACGAAAGTGGCAGCCTCAAAATGTATTATGATGCTGAGGTATAAAAAAAATAATCTCTGACTTCCCGAAATAATAATTTTTAAAAACAAATGAAAGTTTCCACAAAATCTGCAAAACACTCGCATGTCAAGGCGAAACGACTAGCATTCTTATTTCAATGTTGAGTGATCGCAAGAGTGCCGTGCGTGCCGCAGCAGCTGGAGCACTTATGTCAATTACCATTGATGTTGAAGCGAAAAAGATGTTTGTTCGCGACGACGCCGTAAGCACCCTGATGGAACTTTTAGGGGACGCAAATGAATCAGTGATATTGAACGTGATAAAGGTTTTCCTCTTTTATTGTTATTTCATTAAATGGTCTGAAGCTACTGTGTCACTTCAAGGTCATCACAAATGTTGCTGAGGATTATCGCGGACGATTTGAGCTTCACGCATGTGTCAAAAAGGTGATTAAACCTTGTTTTTAATGTTTTTTCGTTTTTTGTTTTTTTTAAGGTTTGGTAAATCAAACAACTAGCTGGAGAACTTTGCTAACAATTCAAAAAACGTCCATTTACGAGAAGTAGCAAAACGAGCAATACAAGTTATTACTTGGCGTCCATGACTTCTTTTTTTTTTTTCTTTTTCTTTTTCTCCTTTTTTTTATCCTTGTCACCAACAGTTCAAAAATATATTACGATAGGAGAAAAAAACTATAAATTAAATAAGTGTGAATAATAATATGAACTAATTAAGTAACAGTTCATTTCTTTGGTTTATTTTTGAATCAGACATATATCATACCGCTGCCCCCCTTCATTCCAACCAAAAGCCAGCTAGTCGCAGAACTATTCCATACACTTGGAAACTGTGGCATTGTTATCAAGTTGTTGATAAATGGAACAAGAATAAGCCCTGTTGTAAAATAAAAGAGCAAGCCAAATGCGATTGAAAATGGAAGTGCTGGAAGAGCCTTTTGCCAAATTACAAGCAAAAAAATGGTAAAATTAAGCCCTGTTAGAAGTGCAATTGTCACCGCCATTGTTGGTACCCAATCCAGAAGTGCTGTATACACAACATAGTTAAGAGCATAAAGAATAAATTCATTGTTACTAACCTGCTCGTGATGCTAAAACGCTATAGAAAACAAAATCGCCTAACCCAAGCTTCATTCCGCCTTGATCATCCTCGTCATCATCATCATGATTATCTTCTTCTTCGCCCTCATTATTGTTGACTGTTGGCGGATTGCTTCTACGCAGATTTTCTTCATCCATTCCTGCAAATACTTGTGACTGAGATGCTTGTATGCTCTCAGCTTTGGAATTGCTTGGAAGAAGTTGCAGCTCGGTATCGTTGGATCGCTTTGGATTAGCTGACCACTGTAATGGTTGCTTTTGTTGTTGGCGGTTTGTATCAGGTGCAGCCATCATTGTTGTTGGGCCGGCTAACAAAAAAATTTGGTTAGAAAATAATAAATAAATTAAAATAAAATAAAAAATCAAATAGATACCCGAATACAAAAGAGCAGGGATTTCTCGATTTTGCTTTTTTGATGTTTCAATAAGTAGGCGTAATGGCCCATATGGACACAGGACAGCAATTAAATCTTGAAGAAATGAGTGAACTTATTATTTTCTTTTTTAAAAGTAGCATTTACCCCAAACAGCCAACATTGCCAACAATATCCAGCTTGTTATTGGAGGTATTGACGAGTTTGTCAACATATACGCCTGCACCAATAGCAATTAATCAGTTGTGCCATTTAGAAATAATTATTTCGCAGCTATTAGCTTCCTTATTGCCTTTTATTTGATATACTCGTTTTTTAATGTTTTTAACATATTGTGTCTATGTCTGATATTATTCGCTGTTTGAGGTGAAATATTTACCATCATACTGCTCATGAGAACCATATAAACTTGCTGTAGCCAAAGGGGACCTTTCCAAAACACAGCAACTATACCAACTGCTGCAAAATTCCAAATAAAAAAGGCAAATGAAATATAATCTAGCGGCGCGTAGTTCATCCAAAGAAGGGTAACGCTTATGTAGTAACCAAAAAGGCCAAGTACACCTAGAATAATAGTACCAAAGATGCCGTAAAGAAGCTGGGAGTTTGAGCTCATTCAGAAAAAATATTATCAAAAATTTAAACAAATAGAACTCACTTTCATAAAATTGAAGTAAAAAAGCAGAAAAATTACCAAAGTTGCCCCAATGACTGAGCCGAGTGTTTTTAAAGCCATCAACAGGTCAGTTTGTTGTTGCGACGACGACTCACTGTTTGGATTGACAACAGTGTTCGATGTTGTGGATGAATTTGAGTTCTGGCCACCGTAATTAAGTGCATAAATATCAGGAGCAGGGGAATACTCAAAGCCAGAAAAGTATTGAGTAGGCGGGTCAAGCGCTTTGACCCACAGGATTGCCATGAAGATACAAGCGAGTACGGGTTTGAGAATTTTGTAAATTTGAGAAAGGTAGTATGTCAGATCACTAATTGTGTCAGCATGTAGAGTAAAAGCCAGATGTTGTTGTTGATGCTGCTGTTGCTCTTGTTGTTCGAGTTGATTTTGATGTTGTTGTTGCTGTTGTTGTTGTTGATTGCGAATAAGTGGAAACGGTGAAGATGTGGACCTTTGAGAAGACGAACCAGTTGAGCTGGTGGACGATGACGTTGCAACTGTGTCGCTACTGGCACGATAGAATACACTTCCACTGCCGATACTTTTGCTGTTGTTAACACTGTTTTTAATGGTGCTTTTGCTATTATTGTTACTGTTGGTCGTGGAGGCATGAACACGCTTATGAACAGACCAGTGGGTGCGTTGACAAGTTTCGGAACAGTATTTCGCGGCATCTGTACTGATGCCAACAACAAGACCGGCATTTCCATTGTTATTGGCGTTAGTCGCGTTATCAGTGGTGGCTAAAACTGCAGCAGCTGCGGTGGTTGCGACCGATGAAGACACTGCTGATGACGATTTGGCACACAATGAACAAACAAACAGTGCCCGCTTTCCGCATGCGTAACACCGCAGTCCTTCATCAATATCAGCGTCAGTACTGCCATCAGCATTCATAAACTGCCGTGGGTCTTGTTGTTGCGACTGCTTGCGTTGCTGATTTTCTTTCTTGGCTTCAGGGCTATTTACACTACCAATGTGATCCCGATCAGCCGCAGCCTCGGTATCGATTTTCATGCTGGTTCTGATGCTTGCGTTTTTGTTGCTATTGGCAATGTTATTCACATTTGCGGTAATGATCGTGTTCCCTTGTATGCTCTTGGCATCAGTATCTTCAGTGGTTTCCATCTTGAAAAATCAATTTCCATTCATGAAACTCATTTCCGCGATTGAATACCAAAAAGAAAAAAGCACGATGCGTTCTTTGGCTTCCGCTGTTGAATTCAATGTCTTTACCGCCACCGTTCGTCTATATTGTATCAGCCATTGTCCCAACCATTTCGACAGCCGTACTCGCAAACCTAATACAAATAATTTTCGATACTATGGTACCCTTGCTCATATTACGAATGCGACAAATAATTCAGATAATTATAATCTACACCGGGGTTCCATTAAATTTTCCTGGGCTAAAGTTGCCACGCGTATGCGTTTGTTCGCTCTCGCTGACCAATGGCCCAGTGTTGCTGCTGAAGCTCGTTCTTGGCGGTATAACCTCTTTTCCTTTTTTTTTTCTAATTCACTCCGATAGCCTTACACCTACAGATATTATCAAATCCGTGTTTCCGTTGGAAGAGCAATTGGAAACAATTTCAGTCGATGAAATTCTTGCTGTTCGTATGGCATTTGTCTTGTCTTTGCGCGCACTACTATTTTCCCCAACCGTGTCACCACACCTCGCTACTAATGAATCACTCGCGCATTTGCACAGTGTTCTCTCAGATTTTCTGAAAGTGAATTCAAAAGAACTTCAAAGTGAAGAAAATATGCCTTTTGCGCAATTTCTTTCGTCGACCACAACTCCGCATATTCAACTTGAACTGTTGATTTCTCCGTTTATCAAAAGGAATCATACAAAAGCTGAAAATATGAATGATTCAAATCATTTATTAGCTGTTCTTGCTGAACATACTGTTCAACTTTCTCTTTCTCAATTTGCCGGAATCTCCCCACAAACTCTTCTTGATTGCATTAATACGGCAAATATTTTGCACATACTACCTACGCCGAATTCGTCAAATCTTCAGAAACATTTCTTACTCTCACGATCGACGCATTTAGCGCTTCTGAAACGCATTCATGCACATATATCATATCTTCCAAACTCTGATTCATTGTCAAGCTATTTTATTTCTGTATTTGTATCTTTCATAACTCTTGCTCCATATTCTCAAAATATAAAAAGCATTTCTTCCAATGATATCAAATATTTTATCGACTCAACCACTCCAAACTCTGTATATGTGACAAACATGCTTATTCAATTAATGATTAAGACAACGAAATCGGCAAAACATACTCAGCAATATTCGCCTCAAATAACCACTGATAGTATCAAAAAACTTTTTGAAATGTCTATTGCTGCAAACTCTTTTGAATCACTCACATCTGCTGTTAAACTATGCAAGACACTCCTTGTTATTGCCAATGACAACAGCTCCAACAATAATTGCAATAAAAATCATGTCTACAATAGCAGAATTCCATTTCCAGAAGCCCGCGCTCTAATTTGCGCTCTAGCCTCATCATCGCTTGTTCAAGCCGGGCATGCGAGCAAACTCATCAACCCCCTTGCGGCAAATTCATGCATTGGTGGCGCAATCGGGTGGTCCTGGAATAGCACAAACGGCGAGGACTCTTTAGCAACTGCAACAGAAATTAAGGGTATTGAAAAACAAAAGTATATTGTTGAAGCATTTTATGATGCATATATTACACTTGGCGAACGGATTCTGCGAGACCTGCATGACGCACGAACAAGTGATAAAGGGGAAGAAATGAAGCAGCAGTTTTGCGATGGTTTTTATCGAGCCGCGGTTTGGGTTGTTGAAAATGGTATAGTGCATAAAATGAAAGCAATTCAGGCCAAAAATGCACCACGATTTGATGTTGCAAGTAGCAGGGGCGGTGTGGCACTGCAGGAAGATGATGGACGAAGAAAGAAGAAAACTATTGCTATGTTGGCGGTAATTGAGGGATTGCGTATACGTGCAATGTGCCAAACAGGATGGAATTGTTGCAGTGTTGATAGCGGCAGCAGTAGCAGTGAAGTTTCTGGAACAGATAAAATTTTACGTGTTGTGAAGATTGGCGTGATGCGAGGAATGTTTTTTCAGCCAAATGTTTGGAAAGCAGTTGAAATTTCAACTGGGGTTTCAAAAACCATCATTTTAAAGGATTGCTTAACTGAGGTCAAGAATAACAGACAAGAGAATGTTGAGGTTCTCATTGTAAATCAAATTTTGAGTCTCAAAGAGAAGGAAATATCTTGCAAGGATGAACATCTTCTATTGCGGCAAAATTGGGATATTGCTACATTTACAATTTTTATCCGCAAAGCACTTGAAGCAAATAATTTGACACAAGCAGAGAAACTTTATCAGGAAATGGCAAATCGACGTATGAAAGTCACGCCGAACGTGTTGCATTTATTTCTACATCATTTTGCGAGAGAGAAAGAGTCGGGCGCGGGTAAACGAAAATGGGTATTGGCGGAAATGGAAAAACACAATATTCCAATTAATTCAATCACACTGACAATATTGCTGAGGGGAATAGCTGAAGATGGAGACTGGAAAAGAGTCGAAATTTTGTATAGAGAATATATCGAGGTTGTGCAGGAAGTAAACCAGCTAGATGAAATATTTTTCAACTCAATACTTGGTATTGCTGCAAACCAAGGAAGAACGGATATATTTGATATTTGGTTTGGGCGAATGTCTGAAATTATGACTCCAGGTTTGATATCACTATACCAAGCCTTACGTGCCGTTTGTTGGAACCATCGCGGCCAGTATCCAGATGTGCAATACCTCGAAAAAAGAGCATGGAAACTATTAAAGCAAATATCCACCGTCTCTGCTGAAGAAAAAAATTCCGATTTGTTTCCAGTTACCTGTGAGTATTCATGGCTGGAAAATTTTTGAATGAACATTTTATCTTTTCAGATTGTCTTGTCATGCGAGCTTACGCTAAGTTATCAATTCCAGAAAAATGCGACGAAGTCCTTCAAGAGTTCAACAAAAATCTTTCATTCAGTAATTCGGTTGGCATTGCTTCTCCAATACTTGCAACTCGAATTCAATCTCATCAAGAAACCGTACATAATGCGTACCTGAGTTGTCTTTTGGTATGCAATGAATGGTTGAGGGCAAAGCAGCATTTTAAGACAAATCGAGACATGTTCAAGTCAGGATCACTAGTTGCCTACACTTCAGCCCTAAATCTCTTGATTCGTGGAGTTCCCTACATCTCCAAAAACACTGCTGAATCCAAGAATTTGCAAATTTCTCAACAATTTGACGAAATTATGATACAGGCATTTGCAATTCTGAAAAACTGCAGTAAAGATAGTGATCTTATCAAAATGAACGCAAAAAGTGTTAACTCAATTGAAAAGCTGAAGGCATCACTTTTGATATCAAAGATTCGAAATGGAGAGAAGGAAAAAGCAAAAGAGTATTGGTATCGTTGGCTCAAAAAGAATATGCAACATGGTCTGGTTGTTGATGTTATTAAATCATGTTGGAACCCTGTTGATAGATGTTTGGTAAATGATCCCATACATTGGTTCAATTTTTTTGTTTCCGTAGATTCCTCTGTGAAGAAGAATCCAATTGTTTGGACCTGCCTGATCAATGTACTTGCAGATTCAGGATGGAAAATTGCAGAATTGAAAGAGATGGCGCGTGAAATGCAAGAGTTTTGTGCTGCCGATGCCAAACAGCTGGAAGCCTTATACGTTGTTCTTGTAGCTCGAGTCGCGAAGCAAGGAAATTTCAAGGATACCGAAAATTTGATCGAAGAATATGGATTATTGAGTGGAAGAAAGTTGAATGAAAAGTTTTTAAGTGCTCGCATGACTGCATACAATCGTTCAGGAAATTTTAAGAAAGTCGATGCTATTTGGAGCGAAATTACGACACAGGTGTCGAAAGGATTAGCTAGTGAAGCATGTGTTTGTACATATTTGGACAGCTTCGGCTTTCGAGATGATTTTCTTGGACTTGAACAAGCATGGCAGTTGCTTATTAGTTGGGCAAAGTCGAACAAACAGTCTGGCAAGCGGTTCATGATCACCGAAAATCATTGTAACTCATATATTGAAGCTTTAATTCGTCTGGGAAAAATAAATGAGGCATTGACGTTCGCGAAACAGTTATGGAATGAAGCTGAGCGTAACCATAGACTTGAGTCTTTGGAAATTTATCCAACGCAAAAGATGTACAACACAATAATTAGAGGACTTATTAATATCAAGATGGAGCGTGAGATGAAAGAGTTTAAAAAATGGTGCAAGGTCTATTGGCCGAAGCACTTGACACCCATTCATTAAATTTTTTTATTTTTTTTTTATTTTCAATTCTGCCAAATGGTTCCACCACGACGGTCAAAACGCAAGCGTGCTAAAAACGATAGCGAAGAAGACAATATTGAAGTGAATGCTGAAACTGTAGTGGAGGCGGTGGAAAATGGCGGCAAAATGAAAAGCAAGGCAAAACCCAAGGGCAAGGGCAAGGCGAGGGATGCGGATGTGGATGCGACAAATGATACTGATAACGGCAATGGCAAGGATCCTGTCAATAATGGCGAAATAGTACAGGAATTAAAACAAAGTGAATGGCAGGAAACAATCGAACGCGCCGTCCGATCTATTGTGTCGATCCGCTTTTCACAGGTATGTTTGACGGTTGTTAAATTCGCACTATCAAAAACCTCTCGTCAAATATATACTTTCGCAGGTTTCTTCTTTCGATACGGAGCAGGCAGACACATCCGAAGCGTCTGGTTTTGTCGTCGATAAAACCCGTGGCCTAATTTTGACTAACAGACATGTTGCATGTGCAGGCCCATTTGTGGGCGAAGCTATCTTTCATGACCACGGTCTGTTATTTCATATTGGTTATTGGCATTCTTCCTTATTCGATCTTATTTTCATTTATCCTGCCGTCAATTTATTTCTTTTGGATCTAGAGGAAGTTGATGTATTTCCCATATACAGAGATCCTGTTCATGATTTTGGCTTCCTCAAGTTTGATCCTTCGAAAATCAAATACATGGAGGTGGAAGAAATTTCTTTAGCTCCTGAGCTGGCAAAAGTTGGACTGGATATTCGAGTTGTTGGGTTCGCGCTGCGTGTTCAATTATTTATTCTGATGGTATTTTTTTCTTTTTCAATGGTAGAAATGATGCTGGAGAAAAACTGTCGATATTGGCTGGGCAAATTTCTCGGTTGGATCGAAATGCTCCTGATTACGGAGAGTTGAGCTACAACGATTTCAATACATTTTATTTACAAGCCGCGAGCAGTACGAGTGGTGGAAGTAGTGGAAGCCCTGTTTTGGAAATCGGCGGTCGTGCGGTGGCTCTTCAAGCAGGTGGTCATACTCGTGCTGCAACTGATTTCTTTTTTCCTTTGGATCGTGTGAAGCGTTGCTTGCAAACAATTCAATGCAATATGCCCCTCAGTCGAGGAACTATCATGACCCAGTTTTTGTATGTCTTTGCTTATATTTATATCTTTTTGTTTTAGGATCTTAAACAAGTTTGTTTGAACCCATAGCTTTCGACCATTTGATGAATGCCGGAGGCTCGGTTTGCAAGAGAATACTGAAGCGCTCATCAGAAAGGCAAACACGACTGAAATTGGAATGCTAGTTTGTGAAACTGTTGTGCCAAAGGGCCCTGCGTCAGGAATGCTGGAAGAAGGAGACGTTCTTGTCAGTGTCGACGGTGTTGTTGTAACTAAATTTGTTCCTCTTGAAGCTAAACTCGATGAAAGGTAAGAATATTATTGAACCTTACATTTGTATAAGTGTTGTATTTTTTTAGTGTCGGAAGAGATGTTAAGTTAAAAATTGAACGTGGAGGAGAGCAGATGGAATTTATAATTCGTGTCATTGACTTGCATTCCATGTAAAAAAAAAAAGTTAAGCGAGTTTTCTGGAATCTAATATCTGAATTAGCACACCTGACCGTTATGTCGAAGTTGGTGGAGCAAAAGTGAATAACTTGTCTTACCAACTCGCGCGCCAATTTGCAGTTCCAGTCGAAGGAGTTTATGTCAGCGAACCGGCTGGAATGCTGAAATTCGATAGTAGTACTGATCGTGGTTGGATTGTGGCTAGCGTTGATGCAAAACCAACAATTGACTTGATTTCATTCATCGAAGCTATAAAAAAAGTTCCAGATCGAAAAAGAATACCAATCACCTACTACAGTATTGCTGATGTTCACACAGTCAATTTGGTTATTGTAAGTATGGAGAGGCATTGGTCTGGCTTCAGAATGGCTGTCAGAAATGGTAGGTTTTATTTTTATTATTTTTTCTATTTTTCTTATTTTATTGTTAGTCGCACAAATAAATTCATTCAAACAATGGGAATTAGATAAAACTGGGCTTTGGGACTTCACTGATCTGGGCGATCCTTTGCCACCCGAACCTATCATTCCTTCGACTGCAACTTTCGCGAAATTAGATGACAGTTTGGGTGCAGCAAAAGATTTATTTAAATGTATGGTTAAAGTGAGCTATTATATGCCACTTCGATTGGATGGTTATCCCAAATCACGGAAACAAGGTGCAGGTCTAATTGTTGATGCTGAAAAAGGTATCATTGTTGTTGGTCGTAATATTGTTCCTTTCAGTATGGGTGATGTGAATATCACATTTGCGGATACTATAATTATTCCTGGAAAAGTTGTGTTTCTGCACCCTACCCACAATATCACTTTTTTGTCGTATGATCCCAGCCTTATTGCCGATACACCTGTCAAATCTGCCGTTGCGAGTGATGTGGAACTTGTTCAAGGGCATCGCGTTCAATTTGTTGCACTAAATCACAACTTCAGGCCTGTTTGTGTTGAAACTACTGTTACAGATATTACTTCGGTGATGATTCCACAAAACTCGACACCCAGATTTAGAGCAATTAATTTTGGTATGAATTTATTCCCTCATTGCCTCTGTCTTTTTAAATCTCTTATAACAGATGCATTGACTTTGGACACTCCACTGGCACAGCAATGTTCTTCCGGTATTCTTGCAGACGCACAAGGACGAGTACAAGGTCTCTGGCTTTCATTTCTTGGCGAAAGAAATCAAAATGGCGGCGATGTTGAATATCATATGGGCACATCATTTCGTATGGTCAAGCCGATTTTGAAACATTTACAGTCGACTGCAAATGACAATTTTCAACCTGCACCCAAATTACGTGGATTAACGGTTGAACTCACACCCGTGCAAATGGCACAAGCACGACATATGGGACTTAGCGATGATTGGATTAAGAAAGTTGAAGCTGCGAATCCACACAGACGGCAATTGTTTTTGGTGCGGCGATTAGAAGCTGGAGGGGAAACCAGCAAGTTTTTGAAGGAACTTGATTTGATATTATCAATTAATAGCAAAACTATTACACAAATTCATGAAGTTGATGTGAGTATGGACTGGGCTGATCATGTTGACGTGGTTTTATTGAGGGGTAAAGAAGAAGTAAAAGTCCAAGTGCCAACTGAATTGTTGGATGGAGAAGGAACTTCAAGAGTCGTTGTTTGGGCTGGTGCTGTATTTCAGGTTATTTCCTTCCCTCTAGTCTTTCCTCTTAAGACTCATAATAAAATAAAAGGAACCTCACCGGGCAGTGCTGCATCAGTCTAATACATTGCCGTCACGCGTGTATGTCTCAGGTCGCAGCATGGGATCTCCGTCATTTATGTATGGGCTTGGTCAAACGCAATGGGTTACCAATATCAATGGAGTGCCAACGCCAGATCTTGAATCATTTCTCGCGGAAGTTTCGAAGCTTGATGACAACGTGTATGTAAGGGTAAAGACTATTAGTTTTGACAATGTGCCATGTGTCCTAAGCATCAAGAATAATCTCCATTATTTCCCAACAAGTGAGATGCGGATTGAGAACAGAGATGATGGTAAAAATGTATGGATGCACCGAAACGTGAGTGCAAGTGTTGTACAAGAGGGTGGTAATAACATTGGCAACGTGATCAATTTAGCAAACGGCGTTGACGGCATGAAGAAATGAATGGAAAAAGAAAAATAAATTGTGACAAATCGTTTTGTTTTTTTTGATGGAACATGAATATTTTTGTTTTTCCAACTCCGAAGTGACAAAACCAATAAACAAAAAAAAAGAAGACAACCAATTCAAAAGCAAAATTGATTAACCAAGTATATTGGATCTTCAGCTGCCAAAAACTTCTATCCAAAACAGAGAGAAAATATGGTTGCTAGAATATACGCTGTTGATCAATTCGACAAAATCATGGATCAATTTTCTGAAATCATTAAGCCACATTTGCCTATGTTTGCACGTTTTTTGCTTTGCTCAACTTTCCTGGAAGATTCTTTCAGAATTATGTGAGTTGCAATTTGACTTCTTCAGGTTTTCAACCAAATTATTTACCACAATGCCCAGAACTCGATGGAGTGATCAAACATATCATTTAGAATATGAACAAAGTGAGTGATTTTAAAAAACTGTAATTGCAATCTAATTTTTGAACCTAAGAATTTTCCTATTATGGAGCCGTATCATTTCTGATCTTCAATGTTGTCACAATGGCAATTTGCTCCACTCTTGCTATTTTTAAAAAGCAAACAGATTTTGCTGTGATTGGCCTTTTTCTTGTTGTATTTTCGCAGTGCTATGGATATGGTCTTCTGTTCAACACTTCATGGATGCTTCGTTCGATTTCAGTATCTGGCGGGCTTCTAATGCTTCTTGCCGATTCTTTAAGTGCATTAAAAAGAAGAGAGCTATTTGCTCCACTTTTATTAAAGTCAAGAAGCTCTGGTTCGAAATCAGAACAAAAAACAAACTATTTGCAACTTTTTGGGAGAAGCTTGCTAGTCGCTTTATTTTTAAGTTTCATGGTTGCTGGAGAAATGACTTTGGCCAGAGTATTTGTTGCAATTGTAAATTTTGTGGGCTGTTTAATGGTTGTTCTTGGGTTTAAGGCAAAATGGAGCGCATGGGTATTAGTTTCCTTTCTATGTGTCAGCAACTTTATGCTCAACAATTGGTGGAGTTTGCATCAGTTAAGTTTGTATATTTATTCGTTATTCTTTGCTTTTTTTATATTTGTTTATCATTATCTTATAACTTTTTTGTTTTTGTTTTTGTTTCCTTATAGTGATGATCCAAGAAAAGATTTCCAAAAATTCGACTTTTTTCAGGTAAAGTTTTTTTAAGTATCACCGAAAAATAATGTACATATGCAGACTTTAAGCGTTATGGGCGGTTTTTTGTTGCTTGTTAACTCCGGGCCTGGTGGATTGTCTTTCGATGAGAAAAAAGATTTTTAGAATAAGATTTTATTACAGTCCCGACTGGTCCAAACTTGAACTAACACTAAAGATTAGCCTTAGTCACTTAAATTATGTCAAAATTTTTGATTATACCTCAAAATTATGTGATTAACAGTTGCAAGCACCTTTGATATTTGTTTTGTATCTGTCGCCCAAGTGAAGTGAACATACATTTTTTTCTCTGGAAATTTGTTTAGACACAAAAACTGCCTTGAAAAGTATTCCGATGCATTCTCAAAAGTATTTGCCCCTTTGAAATTTTAGTAAAACAAGAACAGTAACAATGATAATAATCACCTGTGAAACTTGGAAAATGCGTTTGTACAGGGCTAACTTCAAGCTTATCTTTGAAAATATCAATTTTGTTCATAAATATGAGCATCGAAGTTTTTTTAAAAGCCGGATGATTACAGATCGATGAAAATAATGTCATAGATTCGATGACTTCAAGCACATTTTTAATGAACTAATTTTGAATTACAAGAGAACTTACTTCTATTTGTTTCATTATCTTCAAAACAAACTTGATCATATGAACTTATTGCCACCAAGAAGAGAATAGCTTGGACGCTGTCAAAATACGGAATCCATTTTTTTCTCTCACTTCTTTGACCACCTAAATCGTATACAACAAACTGAATATCCTGAACCATAAATTTGATATCTGATACACGAGTTGTAAGAATTCTGGCAGCCAGAATGTCTTGATCTGTCGGTATGAAATCAGCCTGACATATTCGCAAAAGATCGTCAAGAAAACTGAGTCACGAGTTTTAAGTTTATGAAAAAGAATGAAAAAAAATACAAAACTTACTAAGAACAAGAGTCTAGCAATTGATATTCGTTCGCGCGGCTGTAACAATATTTAACTCCTGAGTCTTTCCACGCACTGAGAATAGCTTCAACAATTTCGCCTGGAACAACATTTTCTGATCCAAAACAAAAGGTTATGTCGCATCCTTCAATAAGACGTGCAAATTCGGGAATTTTGTTTTCAAGCACAAAATTGCATTGAGTAATTGAGGCGACTGTTTCCAATCTTTTTTCAGAAACACCGTTTTCATGTTTATCCATCTCTATAGAATTCAACCTAGTATCTGATGAAATTTGTACTGTTTGTGATGTAACATTTCGATCCACAGAAGTTGCGCTGATCCTAGAAGTGTATTTCTCATATTGTAGTCGCTGTGGATCGGAAAGTCGATCTTCGACTGGGTTATAACCGTAAGGTATTTTCAATTCAGCCATAGCTTTTACAAGAGTTTTGGCGCACGTCATAATATTCAAAATTATTGCCGATCGAAATGTTTTTCGTTCATCGCTTGTGAAACCAATACCGTGGATTAATTTAAGTTGCTTTAAAACCGTTGATTTTCCCGTTTCACCAGCTCCTATAAAGAAGTTTAATTCAATAACGAATAGTAAAAATAGAATTTGAAGCATTGGAACACGAAATTGTTTTGCTCAATAAATTGATCTGAGTTCAGACACAAAAAACAGTTTCCGATCTCTTAAAACTTGATCAATAATACCTAGCAGCAGCAATTTCACAGTGGAGCCCAGGCTTTCTTGCTCCAATTTTATCCGTTTGTCAATATCTCGATTGATAGTAGATGCTTCTCGATTTTCGACACTTTGGTCGGAAGTGCATTGACCCATTTTGAAAAAGAAAAAATTGTTATATTTTGTCGTAGTGTACTACCAACATCTTCAGTATTCAAAATTAAAATAATAAACATCAGATGCAGAATTTTTCTGTTTCTTTCTTGCCCTCTACACATTTTGCTCTATTTTTATTCAAATTTTTTAAGTTCATTTTTGCCCCAAAACCCAAACACTAGTCAAAAATACAAAAAATGCGACAGAAAAAGGAAGATTAACAAAATAAAACTCAGTTGACACTGTCTGAAGATTGTTTGTAATCTGGTTTCTCGGATTATTAACAGTCTTTTCAATTGTTGCTGCGTGACTTGATGGAACAAAATTAAATTTTGCATCCGGACGCACTCTCAATCCAGTAAGTGGTACTTTTTTTTTTGGATATCCTTGGATCGTCAATTCAATATTTTGAACTGCACCGAAAAAATCTGTGACAAGGGCCTGTTGATTTAATAACAAAACAAAACATATATTAAAACGTAAAAATAAAATAATAAAAATAAAAATCATACATTGTTGACACCCCGTGGAAATAAATCCGTTCTAATGCCCGGGTTTGATAAAATAACATTTGGATCATATGTAGAAAACTGGAAAATTTAGTAGTTAATTGTTTTTGAGTTTTAATGAAAGCAAAAATTCCGCATACCAGCCCACCAAGAGTAGATTTATCTTGTCTCTCAAGCTTCTCCAGCGTTTCAAGATTTGAATAAGTCCATCGATCAATTACAGCCGTGCCAATTTCCATATCATGATGATGAGAGTAAGAATTTTCGCCTACAAGAGAAGAGGTTGCAGCAATGACATTCGGAGAATAAACATGCTTGTACATCGATGCGGCTTGACAAGTGTCCATCATAAAAAATATTTCATTATATCTCATTAAAACAAATAAATGCATTTAATGACCCTGAAAAGGAACACACAAATGGTCAAACCTCTTTTTCTCAAACATTTGCGCAATTGCATCTCCAATATCATGGCTTCCCATTTCTTCAGCGTCTTGAAATTTGAGAAACTCTTTACCACCATGTCCTGTCATAAAAATCAGAATGTTTGAGCGATCGTCGGTTAAAAGTCTCTTTGACCGTGGGACGTGATCTTCATGGCGGCCTGTTATTTGCCAGAGTTTAGGCGATTTTAGTAGCGGATCATTGCAAATATTATCAGAAATTACATTTTTTTCAAACATCATACCAGTCAAGACTCTGATGAAGCTTTCCACAGTAACTTCATATCCACGATAATCAACTTCGATATTATCACCATATAAATCGAGCTTGCGCTCGGCGTTGTTGTAAACAGTTGCAGGAAAGTGATTGCGGGAATTACAGGCGACATCATCAGCAAGCATTAGGATAATGTTTGAGTCTGGAATTCCAAGTCGTTTAACGGTCCTTTAAAAAAAACTTCAGCAAAACATGATGAAAATTATGAAAAATACCTATACATAGACAGAGTGTTTGCAATGTGTCTGTAATTGAACCAGAAACGCGATGTGCATACCTAAAATTTGATACTTTATGAAAGCCGACGAAAAAGGATACCGAAACACACTAACCAGAACTGCCCAGTTGTTTGTGTGAGCAGAAGAAGTCATTACACCAGCGCCAACTGCGATGGACTCCCCAAGACCATTAGAGTCTAAAAACAATTGTTTCCAACCAATTCATTACGTTACAGGTGTTAGTATCAAAAGATCCCGTGGAATATTCGAGCAGTAAAGTCGTCAAAAAAAGATAGAAGGAATGTTCGATTTATTCAAACTATTAATCAAAAAATAAATAAATAAAAAAGCTCCCACCAATTCGTCGAAGAGCGGAAATAGCACCAGATTTATCAATATCTAACTCTGCTCCAGCTGCCGTGGTTATTGCTGTTGTGCAAAGTGATATCGTCAGCAGCATTGCCGTCCGCATTTTTCAAATGAAATTTATTGTTTCTTCCGAGTGAAGTGATAGAAAAAAAAAGGGGGTAAATAATTCATACCACGATACTTGCCTCTAGAACGTGGGAAACATAAAAAAGAAAACTAAAACTAAAACAAAGCAAAACACGGTATCACACGTACTGGTAGTTTGCGTACCCATACTGGATCTTACTCCTATTGATCCTCCATGCTTCATTCATAAGACTCTCACTTGCACGGTCTTTCTGCGCAATTTTGACAAACAGCAACACAGACATACCCAACCCAATCAACTCAATAAAACCCAACGCGATACCTGTACCACCAATAGTTGCCAAACTCCCTTGCAACGCACCCTTGACTGCACCCAAACACGGGGACTGGTAGTTAAAACTCTGTGCCGTAGCGCAGTTACTGGGAACGCTGTACGAAGTGACGTTACGGAATCCACAACATTGAAATGCGCGTTCAACATGCTGGATATTATTGAGCTGTTGGGTTGTGCCGCTGGCAACGCTTGCAATCCATGCTGTTTCGAGAAGGCTTTCAACTTCGTCGCTTTTGACGTATGCAGCGATTCCTACGCCGATTTCAAACACTACGAGTAGGAGAAGGAGGCCGAAATATGTCTTCAGAAGCATTCCTTTTTCGTTTGCAGCGCCAAAAATGCCTTTTTGATTTTTTGAAGGAGATAATTAAAACAAAAATAACAAAATCAATAAAATAAACAATAAAGAACAATAAAACAAATAAACTAATTAAATGCAAACTTACCAAAAAGTGAAATCGCGGTGACCAAAACGCCAATTCCAATAGCAGCTGCAGCAGTGCTTCCAGACAAATCAATCAAATCATCTTGTCCAGCATTTGCCTGTATGTACGCACCGCCGCCAATCAGGATAACTCCTGCGAGCTATTTCCAGAGATATGAAAAAAAAATAGAATAACAAAAAAGAATGGGGAGAAAGTACACTTACAAGAGACAAGAAATTGACAAATAAGAGTAGGTTTTTAACAAAGGTAAATCCGCCTGATGAAAAGAACGCGTCTTTGTTGAACGAGAATGTTGAAATGCGAGAAAGAAATGGCATTATTTCTTTCATTCATTTTATTTTTTATATTATTTTGTCTGTTAAAATAGTACGTTATGTTATTACCTGTAACTAGTACTGTTCACCGCTAAAATTATTGGATTGATTGTGGTTGAATCCACAGTCTGTTTTTATTTTTTTTGTTGATCTTCGAAAATCTTTTTGACAACAAATCACAGCTCAACAATTTAAAAAAGATACTGAGACAGAATTAAATAAATCTTATTATCGATGCGGCTTAGTCAATTTTTTAAACGAGGGATCCAGTTTCACAAGCATACGAACATCGGGCTGTTTTTGTTTTGTTAAATTAAAAACTAAGAAAATAGACGGTTATTACCATCAAATCATCGCCACAAATCTCCCACAACACATTTATCACATTTTGCAAAGAATTTCTGAGATTTTTCCGCACTGTTTTTCCGAAGGTTTATGATTAATAACAATAAGAATAACAAAATAACACACATTCAGACTCCTTCAAATCTTTCAACCGTAAATCTCGAGCCTCAACAACATCGTCGCGATCAAGGTTCATCCATACTGTTGCACATGCTTTTAAAACAGTTCCACTGTATACGCTAGCCCGTGGCCAACATGTCCTCAAAATTGCTGTCAATGCGGTACATGCAAGAATTTGAGTTTTTGAATCCTGCGTATGAAGCTCGAGAATCTCACTTGTCAGTTCAACAAGGGACTTTCATAGCATATTATTACTATTTACATAAATCGGTAATATTTTTTCTCACCCCTAGATATCGGATGGAAAGCAAACCCAACTCGTCAACGACCGGTGCAATCGATTTTAGTACTATCTACGAATTACAGGAGTATATATGTGTGCGTGTGCGTACATTATTAGGTACAGGATGAGCATTTGTGAGATTTTGAAAACTCACTCGAATAACATCTAATTTGCCTCCAATAGAAAGTTTTAAGCCTCTCACAATTCCATCTTCCATAATCACAGCTAATTTCAAAAATGCATCCTCCGAATACTGAACATGTAGTGTTTTCACAAGATGAACTATTGTTAAGAATGCTTCTCGAAGTACCAGTGGTTGAGAATGGAATGTCAAGCAATCTCGAAGTGTCTATATTTCGCGGATTAAAATTTGTATGATCTTTTTTTTTTTTTTTTGGTCGCTTGTTCGCTTACTTTGAACTAAACTTCTTGTGCACTATATTCGCGACATACCTTAAAAAATACTTCCTCGAGACCCGTTTGTCTGATACTTTGCGCCAAAAACAGACCACCACCATCTGCAGCATCAATGGTCTTATCAGTACCGCCCAAAACACGCGTCCGCAATAGCTTGATCCCCAAAGTCTTGTATTTAGGATCATAGTCGTCCATAAGAACAAGAACGGTTGGAATAACCAACCCTTGCAGTAGCATATCGCCACTATTACTGCTAATACTGCCACTATTACTTATAACTGAATTATCGTTAGAATGACTCGTTTTGTCATTGTTATCAATTTGCATTAGAATCCATTCGAAAACAGCGACACATTCAACGGATTCTGATTTCCAAGGCTGTTCATCATGTCCCATGAAGCGCATCGCTGCAGGTAGCTTTGGCTGTTTTCCAGGTACTTTTCTTTGAGCAGGATCAGCCCTTTTTTTTGCGGCATGTTGTTGTTCAAAGTATGGTTTGATGTGGTTCGTGAGTATACGTTTGGCGTGGCGCAAGATTAACCGATTATGGTCAGTGGAAGGAAATGTTCCTGACTGCTGTCTGTATTGTTGCTCGGATCGATACATTGTTGCAACAAGGGAATTGAGTAGATCTGGGTTGATAACAGAGTTGGAAAACGACCAAAAAGAAAAATTACGAACCGGACGCTGCTGCGACAGAATTGGATGTGGACCATTTTTCGAGTCCCTCTTGCGTGGTTGCATCAGACAAGAATGCGGCGCAGCGGGCGAGAAGCAGCGAGATAGTATTATTGTCCAAATAATGAAGCTGGGTTTGTTGAGTTTTTTGAGTGTATAAAAGAAGATACATACGATATGAGCTTGGTTGACAATATCAACTAAAATGGCAAGAAGAGAAAACAACGAGGCGGCTTCTATACGGAAGCGAGAAACAAGCACGGAGTCTAAATTCGAGTCTGGTTAATTGGTTTAGTAAGGATTGGATTCCATTTAAGTGTCCCAAGCAGGTAAAGGGGAATTAATATACGCTGTGTGATCGCAAAGATTGATGGAACGGCGAGCAGAGCCGCAAGCCGCAGGAAGGCTTCGTTAAGTCGCGTGCAAGCAGACGGAGTCAATTCGATGGATGGTCGAGCAGCGATAGATAGAGTACTATGAGCTAAAGTTGCTTGTGTTGGAGCGGTTGGGGCCATTTCAATGGAAGAGACAACGGACGCAAGAGTTGTAATGGCAGTCGTGGTTGTTGGGTTCGAGATGTTCGCGGCGGCACAAAAGGAAGGCACAAAGTCAACAAGAAGCTGGGCGGGTGACAGTAAGTGCGGTATTGCTATTTTTGCTCTTGTTGGCAGAGTATTTCCCGGCCCAGCCAGATCCTGTCTATCTTCTTCCATCATAGAAACAAATCTGACAAAAAAAAAAGAAAGCTGGGCCACCAAGTTTTCATTATGAGTGACGACACAACAACAACAACAGCAACAACGAAAACAGAAGGAACAGGAAAAATAACGGAAGCATCTACGGCAGCACCCGGTAGCAGGCGAAGCGCACCCCACGATCAGACTATCACTGAATCAACGAAAAAAGAACCCATGAGTCAAGCTCAAGCTGACACTTCATCACCATCACCACCACAATCTCCAATAGCCACTTCCACATCTGATCCTGATCCGAACTTTGCTACGACAGCCACCACCACTGTTGGTTATGTCGACGGAAATAACGCGAGCAATATCGGTAGCTGGACTGACGGTAATACTGAGACTGTTGCTATTGCTGCTGCGAACGTTACCGCGAATACTTTCGACGCTATCATTGATTATTTTCCACTAATCACCCCGACATTCGACGCGAAACTCACTCTAGCTCGTTCTCGCTCACTGTCTCACGCTGCAACTCTCACTCAATCGCTGTCTCTCTCACACGCCGCCTCACAGTCTACCCTTCCACCGATCTCGCCATCTTCAAAGTCACCGTCAAACATTTCCAAGATAAACGAAAAAATTGAGAGCGAAAACAACACAAACATAAATAGCAACTCTGAAAGCAATACCGCTGACGCGCCTTATTCTAATATTCTTAGCCGCATAAGAGACCATATCTATACTTCTGCCACATCATCCCCACCACCAATATTTTCCTCCTCCATCCAACAAGTGCAGCAACAACCATCACTACCACCATCACCAATTACGGCCATTACAACATATACAATATCATCAAACCCACTTCTTTCTTTTGCAATTGCTTCTCTTGATTCTGTGTACGGAATTGACCTTGTTTATCGCTTTTCAATAGCTGCATTGCGCTTTCTCTTTGCCTATCTTTTAATACTTGCGAGAATCGAGGATGAAGAGGATTCTGTTTGGGGTACGAAGTGAGCGAAATTAACGAGAATATGATTTTAGTGAGCTCAACTGATTTTAGTTTTTGGCAGAGATAGCGAATAAAAAATACAAACAACCAAACAACCAGACAAGCTAATCATCGAATAAAAAAAGGAACCGTCTTGGAAACAATTGAAAAATCTCAGGAAAATAAAGTTCCAATAAGAATTGCCAGACATTCCTTGTTACCACTGCCACAATCCTCTACCAGCACTTCTTCAGCTGGAATTTTGCGTTGGTTCCGCATGGAATCTGTTGCAATTGGATACTGGCGCCTATGGTGCTGGTGGTCTCATGCTTCAGCCGCCGCCACAATCCTTGTCGATTCTCCTTCTCCACCTTCCACCATATCTGATCGCTTTGCAGTTGCCGTAGCCGGTTTTGGCGGATCCACAGATCGTACAAGACTTGCACTGAAAGTTTTCAGGCTTTTCGCAGTTCTTTCTCGAGCTCGTTGTCTTTTGCGGGTTATAATTGGGGCAAAATGTGCTTTAGAAACTTGTGAGGGTTGTTTTTTTTTTCTACAGGCTTTTTCTTCTAAAAATTTCAAAGATACAGCAGCAAAAGCATCAACAAACGGAGGATTTAACCCCGGCGGCAATAACTTTAAGTCCGGAAAATACGCTGCAGATACAATACACCGTCCTTCAAATTCTTCGAAACAGGAATCTCGAGCACACAGCCACAGTTCATCCGTTATTCGGCATTTTTCGTCAACATCTGTCCAAAAGCAAGGTATTTCGAGAAGCGCAAGCTCAGGATTTGCTGCTGGTGGTGTTGGGGGCAATTTGATCGAATCCACAAGCCGTGCCGCTAGTAGCCCTGGAAACTTGCCAAATGAAGCTGTAACTAGCGACGAAGATAACAACAAAGGTTTTGTGGATGGAGGAACTAAAAACAGTGATGGTAGCAGTATTTTAGAAAGCCAATACAATAGAGGCCGCCCGAGCAGGAAGAGCAGCTGCGGAGACGTGAGTGGAGACGATGGCGAAGCTGACAATGAATATTCTGCCATAGCAGTTACAAAAAACCGAGCTTTAAAAGAACCTAAGCGTTCAAAAAGTGTTGGCAGAAGCGGCGGCGCGAGCGTGGTCTCAGGCGATGTAGCTGTTACTGGTGAGGAATTGACGGCGACAGCTAGAGATCGAAAAAGCGTGAGTAGGATTAGACCTGTTAATAGTAGCGCCAGCAGCAATATTAGAAGGAAAAAATGTTCCAGCGTTGTTAGTGGCGATGAAGGGCAAGCCCTTGATCCGATTCCGCTTGGGTTTGAAAAAAACCGGAATGGCAATATGCTAGATTTGTCTGGCTCAATTGAAAATGGACAAGTTGCTTCATTGCATAGAATAGAAAGAATAAACACGGCACCTGTGGGAGTACCACTTTCGAATATTTCTGGGCAGCCTCAATTTCGACAATATCAAACAACCATGTACGAGTCATCAAATAGTTTTGGTGGAGCCACCCAAAATTTTATTACAAAGTCACTTAGTCGAATGCCTCATAGTGATTCTGTAGCATCGTTTGCTTCTTCACTTGTGGCACAATATAGATCTACAATGACTCCAAAATCCCCAAAATCCTATTCAACGACCCCGTTAGCATCTTTTCCACCGACAGCATACCCCACCACTCCGCCGCCACCGCTACCACAACAATCACAATTAGCAACAACAGATCAGCGACAACAATCTTCGTTATTTTATCGCCTCCTACAAAATGATGCCAGTGACAAATTAACTCCTGTCCTCCAAACATGGCGGAAAATTATCCGCTTGGTTCATCTTCCTCTCCAAATTCTCCATTTACTTTTATGCACACGCGGCATAGCATGGAAACCACCTGTTAGATTGCAATCAGTGCACAGCGTGAAGTCATACTCGATTCAACGCACACGTGACATAACGCGGTGGCTTGGAATTATTTGGACTCTATTTATATGTGTTGATTCTGCGGTTACAATGCGGCGAATTATTAAGATTGTGAAGCAACTTGGAGTCGTGCGTGGGCAACTTGTGTTAGCGATACGTAACAATGGTGGTGGTGGAAGAAAGTCTGTGAAGGGGGACAATAGTGCAATTGGCGGAGGAGGAGGTAGCAGCAGTCAGGACACCGCAACACCCTATGGTGTTGAAGATTTTCTTGTTGACTTGGTAGGGAAGGGTGTTATCGGAGCTTTTTTTGAAGCAATGAGAGTAGGTAATTGTGTTGGTGCAGGTGGTGTATTCGCGCGATTTAGCCCTAATTGTGGCGGCAGTATAGGCGTTGGGGATTTTTTTCTGCAGCAGCAACAGCAGCAGCAACCTGTAGAAGTCAGGATGCTGTTTGAAGAGATGGCAGGACTGAAGAGTGAATTGCAAGATGCGTTTTTGATCCTTCTTGCTGCTGGTGGAGATTTACCACAAGCATTTGGGTCGACTTTTAGAAGCACACGGCCATCAGCGGCACTTAGTAGATTGGCAGCAATCGCACACAAGTCGAATGACGAAGCTTTATTAAATGAAATAAGAAATGAAACGAACCTGTTTCCAACCTGGTTTGTTGGAATAAGTGGGATTGCTGCAAGTCTTGCAGCTGCGCGGCTGAGATGGACGACTGGAGTTGTTGTAGACTCATTGTGATATTGAATGAATAAAAAAAAGAAATTTGACGATGGCTTTTTTGTGTAAAGTGAAAAATTTTCAAGGAAGCATAAAACCAATGTTTTGGTTTTTCAAACCCCATCCATAATACATTCCACCCCATTTTATCGGGCTTGGTGTATGGAAAAAGACGTATCCAGGCCACAAGAGCGAGCGAATTAACGACACGGATCCGCTCCGTTCCGTTTGAATCGTCCAAACACCTTTTTCCCCCAGTAAATTATCAATTCATGAAAATAATAATAATAATAATAATGATAATAACCTCTTGGCTCATCTCCAGAAATACTATCAAAAATATCAATAGTTTCATCAAAATTTCCAGCTCTTTCAGCCGCAGTCTTTTTGTTGATGTTGAAACCTTCGCGGAAATGGTAGTAGTTTGACAATTGGCCAAGTTCACTTTGCGCCAACCCTTTCC
>JADGJH010000020.1:0-23113 GCA_027596945.1 Physocladia obscura
GCCAAATATCTTGTACATCTCGAAAGAGACTTTTGAATATTTTCCTTATTCTTTTTTTTCTTCCGTATATCGTTAACTTTATTGTGATTCTTTTTTTTTTTTTTTGTGCTTTTTATGCCTGGTTTTTTCAGGTGGGAACAGAGGTTATATTGTGATTTTTACTGTTTGTTTATTTTAAAAAATTGAACAAGAAATCAGACTGCTGTTTTTTTCACGAATGAGTATTTGTTTCCGTCAGAAAACCCGCTTTTGACGAGAGTGTTGCAAGTCGTCGAGAATTCTCTGCTGTTTGTGCTTGGGTTTTGAAATCTGCAAAAATAAAATCGAAAAAAAAAATGATAAAAAAGTGTGATAAAAAAAATTTTTTTTCTTCGTCTTTTTTCCTGTCTCCACGTTTCTAACCTGCGTGCTGTTTCAGTCAAGAACCGCTCAGCTGCATTTGGTTCAGGTATGAACACGAATTTAGGGTTGTTCTGAACCCCGCCCGTTGGCTCCTTCAATCCGATACGCGGCGGCGGTTGCAGCTGCACTGCCAATCCACCTGCTGAAGTACTGACATTTTTGATGCTAGTCATAAGATCCAGTGGCGGATGAACAATTCTAAATAAGAAGCAGAAAAATTGAAAACTTTCGAAAATTCCTCACAAAAAAACACCCGAACCGCGAAAAACTGAAATCTGCATTCAAATCGACGCGATGCACCCATTCCGCAAGGTCGCGATGTTTTACTTTTTCCAGCTGCGTGGGAAGCAGGAGACGCGGCTGGATTGCTCGCACGCCGACACCAGCACTGCCGCCGTTGTCGACCTGCAGTGGGTTTTTCGGTCTTGTGCTGCGAGTGTATCCGTCCGCGCGCATTACTGCTGGTCTCGTGTATTTCCATGGTTTTTCGTCGCCGGTGATGCTTGGTTTCTAAAGGAGGGGAGAAAAAAAATAATAACAATCACGAAGAGAAAGAGACGCGGAAAAAGTTTCAAGTTACATGGAATCTTTCCGTCTCACTAACTGCTTCAGGATTTCCAATTGACTTGATTTCGCCTTCGTCGCTGATGTAAGCTGTTACGCTTGGCAAAATTGCTTGTTTATTGACTCTTGATTCCTTGAATTGCAACTGCCCATCCGGATAACTTGCCTTCATGAGCGTTTCCTTGTCGTCATTGAACTTTTTATTATCGAGGTGAATGGGGTGTGGGGGAGGAAAATTGAGTTTTAATTGCTGTTTTGTTTGTTATTGAATGGGTGAGCTTAATTGAACCTTGTCACTGTTGTCTCTGGTGACGTTGAACGAAGGCAGTCTTGTAAATCCAGAATCAACCATTGGAGTGATACCAGCTTTTGGATTGGTCAAATAATTTTTTGGTGGACTTGGCCTTGAATAGTCGGTGGAATTTTTCGTTAAGAACGGATGATCAATGCTAAAGGACGTGAAAAATAAAGCAAAAAAAAAAGTGCGTTATAATAATAATATATAAATTAATATTTAGCTTCAATTTTATAAGGTTACGACTTTTTTTTCTTCTTTTTTTAAAACGTACAAGAAATCTGGACTTTCATCAATTTTCTTATCGTATTGCACGAACGCGATTTGATTTTTCGAGTATCCCGTCCTCTGCTTCGTAGTCTTAATTTTCAAATCCCTTGAATGAATCCCGTTGATAGGATTCGAGAGTAAAGAATTGGATAAATTCGTATTGTGAGTCGTGCTGTACGTTGTACTGTAAAAAAACCGCGGATCTTGTGGAGGACCCTTGCTGATGGTAATATTCGCTCCAGCTCTTGTGTCATGGCTGTCTTTTTGTCTTTGAAGAGGAAGTTGGGCAAGCGACCGCGCGCAATGATCAACTTTGGTTTCTGGACCGTCGTTAGATGGCAATTGTGGCGGGAGAGTTTTCGCGTTGAGAAAAGCGTTTGGCATTGAATTCTTGTTCAATGGCATCGAATTAAAAGTTTTTCTCGTGTGGCAATGTACTTTTTTTTTTGACAACCATCAAGAGATTTTCAAGGAACACAATTAAATTGATGGGATTTTCAGAATCTTACTGGCTTGTGATATGTGTCACGTTCATAATAACGCTAGGAGGAAGAAAAAAAGAATAGAAAAGGAAAAAGCGTCTTTTGTGGATCGTGCAAACACAGAAAAACTTTTTTTTTCTCTTCATGAAAGCTGAAAACGGGAACGACCAACATCACCATCAACAATCACAACAGCAGCAACAACAACAACAACAACAACAACAACATCAAGTATATTCACTCACGCAGAGTCATCAGGCACAATTCCAATCGCAGTCCCGAGTGCACCAAATGCAGGCCGAAGCCGAAAATGCTGTTCACACTCAGATGCTAACCGAACAGCTAAACGTGCTTGCAGCACGTCTGGCCAGTGAGATTGATGTTTGCACTTCATATGAACGTAAAGTACCTCTCCTGCGCGAAGATTCGGTACTTCTTGACGAGGATGTCACCGAATTGGCCCGTAATTTAGACAAGGCCCAACGTCTTCTGATTCATGTTCGTTAATCAACCCTTATATATCCCTCGTACTTCGTATTTTTATATTTCTCGTCATCTTTTCTTTCTTTCTTTCTTTCTTTCTTTTTTCTTTTTTCGATACTTGTCTTTTTTAAAAGCCCCGTTACTGTCCTCCCAATGCTATTCAGCTGCTTGAATATTGCGGCTTATTTCATATTCTACGGCCATTATAGCCTCACGAATGGATTTTTGCTGTTTTCAATCAAGTAGCTTAAGTCACACACTATTTTCCTCACGGCTCAAATATTATCCAATTCGAAATTCTCATTTTTTGATACTATTCACCCCCTATCTGATTTCAAAAAAATTCCGCCCTACTTCTAAACTTGCCGAAGCGAACTTTCGGCCATTTACCCTTGGATGCGAATAATTTCCGAAACTGATTTCTATTCCAATATTTAACTGCAGAAAGAAGCGGAACGAATGGCGGTTGAAAGCATGGCTGACTTTATGCGTGAACGCAGTAACGAAACACAACGTGAAATTGACGAAATTCGGAATATTTTGGCTCGCTTGGCACCTTCTCCTGCCAACAATTCTACTGCAGCAAAGCCCGATATCAGTCACATTGACCAGCAAATTCATTCAAGTCGACAACAGCCACAACACAAGAGTGTTAGCCCAATTACGCCATCTCACCAACAACACTCTCAGCTTGTACCCGCACCTCCCCCGTCATCAGCTGCCATTAGCTCAGAAAAAATATGTGTGGATTTCAACAAGCACTCATGCCAAAATAGCGGCTCTTCTTGTCCAAGGGGCCAGCATGTTTGCCTCTATTGTCGCAGCAGTTTGCACTCATTCTTGGCGTGTGATCAAAAAGGATGTATTTGCGTGTACTACAACAAGAATGAATGTGATATTACAAAGTGCACAAGAATTAATATTTGTTTGTTTTGTTTGGGAGATCATGCAATCAGTCGATGCCCAGAGATAAGTGATGATGCCAGAAATGACATGAAAGATATTTGTAACAACTGGAATGCAATGTCATTTTGTCAAACTGATCAATGCCGTAAGAAAATTGAAACAAAAGTTCTTGTTTCAATTTTTTTTTTTTCTTGCTTCTTCCCTGACATGTCAATTTTTTAGGTCGTACACATCGTTGTTTACGATGCCAAGAAAAGCATACAACTTTTGAATGTCCACGTAACGTAGACACATACGCTACAAACCCTACAATTCATCGCATATACAATTTGTATAAGACCAAAGTAATTGTCGTTCGCCATGAACCTTACAATACACGCTATGGTGGTGGACCGAGTAATACTGGGTCGGTTTCTTTGGCGGGAACATCGGGTAAGAGCGGAAGTACGCGCGACCGTGGATATCGTGAAGATGAGAGGGAAATTAGTCGCGGCAATTGGGATCGAGATCGTGAACGTGAACGTGAACGTGGCAGTGGTAGAGATAGGGATGATGAGTATAGGAAACGCAGTAGGGATGATGATGGAACCGGGGCCGGGTTCTCATCTTCATCTTGGAGACCGGGCGATAATCGTTATGATGAGAGAGGTGGCGGGGAAATAAAGAGATCGAGGAATGACGAAGAAGTCAACGGTAGCAGGCGCGAAGTTTTACCTGCTATCGGTGCTGGCAGTAGTGGAGGTGCAGGTGGTGGTAGATACAGCAAAAAGCGTGACGATGATATTCCACCTGTTGTCAAGTCAAATTTGTCACCAAGACGTGTTGCTGGCGGAAGGGATCGATCAACTGAGCGTGGATCCGTTGCGAGTTTTGAAGATGAGGAAAGACGGCAATATCGAGAACGTAATGGGCCAACACAAGGAGAGCGAATGAATCCATGCTTTGCGTTCAATGAAAAGGGTGCTTGTCCACACGGGCACAAATGCTGGTACCGTCATGCTTGCATCAAATGCGATTCGTTCTCTCATGGAGAGTTTGAATGTCCGAAACGATGAGTTTTAATAAAAACATTATAAGTATTGAATTCAAAAATTGTCAGAAAAAAAAATGATAATCTCGTTTCTTCTTGTCGTATATGCCGAACTATCAAACCAAAAACCAACACGGTTACTGGAACTTAACCGCGGCGCAGCTTCTGAAAAACTTTTCAGTTTGTCACTGCTTGCCAGCTTGGCGAACAATTCAGCAATCAATCCACAGGGACTCAATGCAACCGAATTTGCATCGCTCACATCTGATCTTCTTGCGGACAATTTGCAATTCTCGAAATGCTGGAATGGATCAAGATATGGTTGGGAAAACGCCGCAAATTACACTGTGAGTTTTTACAGACGACCTGAAAAGCATAAAATATAACAAAAATAAAAATAAAGGGGAAAAAAAGAACCATCAATCTTGAACAAGACGATTGGGATTCTGCACAAGTTGCAACAAATATATTTTACAGACTAGCTAGTGAAGTCATGGGATTTTCAATCAGATACTCTGAATACACGGGAGGTTATGATAATGTCTTGGGACCCAGGCTCTCTGCAGGAATTACTGATGTGGTTATGGAAATGTGGACGACAGGAATTCCTGTGGTCTGGTTTGATCATGGCAGTATTGGATATTCCGGTCGCTCTGGATTGTATGTACCGTCGTGGTTGGCGGACAACTATCCAACGCTAGCATTTGATTTTTGGCGCTTCTTTCAAAATCCTACAGCAGTCAAATTTTTTCAAACAAAAGAATGGGATCTTGGCAGTTTCAATTCCCATGTATGTGATGAACCCATCACGAATGGTTGCCGTAACGGCACTTACAAACCTGCTTGGTGGACGCCTGCCACGGCCAGTAATTTTCTAACAATTTGGCATATTGATCCTTCATGGTACGGAAAACATTTCATCAAATATTTATAACATGTTATTGCAGGAGTCAATACCACTACGAGAGAATGATTGATGGATTGGGAATTAATGCTACAATTACATGGCTAGGAAGCGAATTTTATACTTTTGTCGATGCAGCTTTAGCAAACGGAACGGCATTTATATTTTATAACTGGGTTTGTTTTATTTAATGTGATTACTATTATTACATTTTGAATTTTTCTCTCTACTCAGAAACCATCATCGTTTGTTGCCACGTGAAGTTTTTTTCTACTGCCCAACGATCGGCGACTGCTAATTTAAAAATAAATACAGACATAATGTGAGTAGACTCATGTTTCCAGACAGCGACAACGGAATGACACAAAAATGGCTTTTAAATCCTGTTTATCAACCAATCCAAGCAGATGAAGCCACAACTATCATCACAAAAGTAAAAAAAAAATTTTCTCGCATTTTTTGTTGATCCACAAATTTTTTTCTGAAAATCGAAAGGTGACGCCTTTTGATTTTGGAACAGATTTTCCGGAAATTGTTAGTCTCTTATCTCTCATTACAATTGCGGATAATGAAATGAATCAAGTGCTAAAAAATATGGTAACCAATAACTGGACTTATGATGTTGCTGTATGCGATTGGATGCTAAACAGTGAAGATGAATGGAAAAATTGGATACCGGCGCCTCCCACAGTAATCAGTCAGTTTTTAAAGAAGTTTAATTTTTTGTTGAAAACGTTTTCTCAGATTCGTGCCCGCGCGGTGAAGGACTATATGAATCAAATGGAATGAGTTTATGTCTTACATGTCCATCGGGGACTTATAATTGGAAATCTGAAATATCTGAGGCTTGCATCGCATGCCCAGAAGACGCAACATGTCCTGGCGGGAGTGTTGGTAATTTGATTTAACGATTTCAATTTGACTTGAAATTTATTTTAAAAATCCAATTAGTGAACGTAAACACTGGTTTTTGGATAAACCCCCAGAATTATAATGATAATTTAACAGCTCCGGATATTTATAGCTGCCCATACACGACGTGTTGTGCAGAAACAAGCTGTCCATCAACAGCAAGCTGTGCTCCTGGATTTGGTGGAATTTTGTGCACTGAATGTCTTACACCAGGCTATTTTCTGTGGAAGAACACATGTATGAACTGTAGTCCGACTGAAATTACTGAAATGATGCTTTTAATTATTGTTGGCTCATTTCTTGCAACATTTTTACTGATATTTGTCCCTCAACATGAAACTCCAACTGTAGAATTACTATTGTTTTACTTTCAAGTTGTCAATCTTCTTTTTGAAATCAATATCACAAATTTTTCTGGGATGACGAGCTTGAAGAATTTCCTAGCACTTGCTTCATTGGATATCGATGGAATGGCAACAAATTGTCCAGCAGCACTTAGTGGAGTGAATAAGCAGCTATTTCGATTCCTTTTACCTTGCTTATTTTTTATCCACATTGCCGTCCTCTATTTTATTGCACAAGCCATTCGAACAAATTTCCCAAATATAATGGACAAGCTGCTTACATATATTCCTTCAAATGGTGCTCATGTATCTATAAAGGTTATTTTCTTAAAAATGACGCAAATTGTTCTCACATTCGTGCTCATGCCCCTTGTGGAAGCGTCTCTCGCTATTTTGGACTGCAGATCTGTCATGGGGAGAAATGTTGACTTTCAAGCTCCTGATACAGTTTGTTTTACTGGAAACCACCTTTCAGCTGCAGTGTTTGCAATTTTAGTACTGGTTCTGTTGTTGGGAATATATCCTGGGGCAATTGCATGGAAACTCCATAAAATCTACAAATCAGGAAATATTAAGTACGAAGGAGATGATAAAACTATTACTATAATCGACGAGTTGAATATGACTTTGTATGGGGATTTTCGGCGGTCGTATTTTTTTATTGGTCCAATTTTGATTTGGGAGAGAGGAGCCCTCGTTCTCTTGTTCAAATTACTGAATGGAAAAGTTTATGCGCTTGGATTCAGCTATATCTGTATTTTGGCTGTTGTGTGGTGAGTAAAAGCATGGTCTAATCTAACTCTGAAAAGTATCTTCCAGTTTTCAAAGAATTTACTTTCAGCCGTATCTTTTTGGAATTGAGGCATATATGAATAGAGAAATCTGTCTTTGTTGGCTTGTTTTGATGGCTTTGAATCTCAGTACGCTTGAATATGATTTAAACATCGAAGGCATTGTCACTTTTATTCTCATATTGCCAGCAGCACTGCATTTGCTTCGATGGGGATTCAGTGCATATAAAAGTAAAAACAAGAATATTGATAGTAATATGGAACAAAGTTTGAATGGAAGTTTAATGAAGAAGAGAGGAAGTATGTTTGAAGGGAAAAAAGGAAGTGAAAAAGGTGACTCCATTGAAAATTTGAGTGTAAGAAAAGGTTCGAGAAAAGGAAATGGCGCAAGCAGCAGTGCAGTACAATCAGCAAAAGAAAGTTTCGCTCAGGGAACAGTTGTAAATATTGTGCGGAGTTCCAGCATGCTAGTAGTCAGAAAAAGGGAAAATAGTGTCAAAGAAGTGTTTCCAGCTGCACCAAGTCAGCAACTAGGCTGATTTGAAATAAAATATTAACAGTCTGGAAAAAAAATTTGGGTACAAAATTGTTTTGTCAGGAAATGAGTAAACAATTGACAACCCAAAATTCGAAACCAACCCCGTCGAGTGCCACGTCAAAAGCCCCTACACCTCAGCCAATTCCAACAATACCGGCTTTTGCCCCAAATGTCACCCCAAATAATCCAAACGCGGTGATGGGCTCAACTGCCAACGAGCAGACTAATTCATTAGCCGAAATTCCGCAAGGAAGTGTTTTGCTGGCAATTAAAATAGGAAAAGGATCAAATATTCGCGGCGCGAAAGGCGAAAAAGTTAACTCATTTTTGCGCGTGCAAATGTCAGATTTTGACTTCAAAGAGGTTGGCTTGAAATGTGAAAAAACATAATTAAATTTTTTTGCATTACAGTCTTTAATTGTACCAGAAACTTCAGCTCCAGATTACAATTTTTCACATGACCAAATATTGCACGTTGATGAAGTGAGAAATTGAGTGATTGTGTGTTTTTTTAAATACTCTTGCGTTTTATTTTTAGAGCTTAGTTGACATAATTGCAAACAAAAAACTGGCAATAACTTTGATTGAGTCGCTTCCGAAAGAAAAGACACAAGTTTTAGGGACAGCAGAAATCTCACTTTCTCAATTCATCAAGTATCCCGCCCGCGATCCAAATGCCCCACCGTCTGTGCCGTACCTTCGCCCAAATTTATTTCTGAAAGACAATATTTCAATCTCTTACTTGAATCCGAAGCTTTTACCGCCTCCTTCTAAAGAAGGCGATCCAAATAATCAACCGGAAATTGCAATCGAAGTCTCTCTTTCGTCCCCACTCATCTCTCCTGAATTGGTAGAACAAGGAAACTTTTTATATATCAAATTGGAGGATATGTTTCCAGTTCCTGACGAATGGACGCTGAAAGATGGAAACGAAAAGGATTTAAATTCAAGTACGTTATGTGTGTTCCTTCAAAACTTCAAAACTAACAAAAAAATCAACGAAGATTTATATTCGTACGTTATCAGTTTCTCTATTCCAGCCGAATCAGTATCTGAACGCATTGTAACCATACCTGCGGGAACACTCTTGCATTGTGAAGCCGTTATTCCAGGTATTTTAGACGAAATTTATTACTTCCAGACTTTAAAATGGCAATGCAGACACTCCAATATTGGGAGCTCAGCCAATATACGCCATAAAGCCGACAGACCAGTTAATAACTTCAGATGGCGCACAAGCATTAGATTCTGAAACAATTGATGGCTTCAATGCAAATACATTGAGTATTGGCGCACCTACTTTAATTGTCATTGAAAATCCGTCAATATCTGCGGAAACAAAGCAAAATTTCAAAAAAGTCGCATGGGCGCCGTCAGTTGCAAATCCATATATTGTGTGGATACCACCAGAAGCTGTCGTTAGACTGAGAGAAAAAATCGTGGGAAAATATTCGTTGGATATTGAGGTATTTCAATTTTCTTTTAAATTTAGTTTAACTGGAAAAAATCAAGTAGTTTGGAAGAGAGATGCAACCGAAATTCGCGCACATCACAGATCCAAATTCTGTAAAATATAAGGGTAAAGCGGCAATTGATGTAAGTTGCTTAATGTATCCAAGGGTAACTGGACTTCGCGGCCGTTTTCTTTTGGATCTTTGCTGTGATGGATCGCCAAACTCCGACATTGCAACCAGCACAGATCATGGTACGACTAAAAGTGGTAAAAAAGGAAAAGAGGATGTGTCACATATTGGTAAAAAAAAATTTTCGGACAAGAATGATTAGATATAAAGTGAAAAAGCAAAATGAAATATTAAAAAAAAAAACAAGGAGAGGCAGTTACAATTTATAAAACAATTGGATCTCATATAGGTCTTGAAATAACTCTTGAAAAACCATTGTTAGATAAGAAAAAGCTTCAGCCTGTGAGTTTGTTTTTTTCTTTTCAAAAACTCAACTTGTGTCTAATGCTTTTGGATGTGTTTCTTTTAGATTTCAAAGTCTGTGGCCGATTTTATTCCGAAAAGAACAATGCCAGGAAATTTGCTTCATCAGAAACGAGCAGAGAAAGCTGACGAGGGATTTCGCGATCAAATTCATCAAATTGTGAAGAATCTGGTTTATGAATACCAAGGGGCAATGCGGGGTATCGTCGAGAATGCGGCAGCTACTGTCACCACAGAAGCAGGAAATACAGCAAATTATATTACTGAATTCAACGATTTTGATATAGTCCACCCAAAAGCTTTGGAAGATGAGCAAAAGGTTATTTTGAATATTTTTTAATTATAACTTATAACATTTCAGAGAAAGAAAAGGTTTTTATTCCATTTGAATAAAAGCGGAGCATATTTCAATCTTAAAGAGCAGCTTAAGTCATCAGTAGTGAATGTAGTTCGTGAAGTTAGTGTTTTGTTATATTTTTAAAAGCATTTGATTAAACTGGTTTTGTTGCAGAGATACCGCAAAAAATCTGCATTCTCCTCGCAAACTGAGTTGCAACTGTTTTTGAGTGAGCTTTACGTTTATTTGTTGGATCAGATGCATGTCAGTATACACACGGTTCGTTGAGCAAAACGGTTCACACACCAATTAGTAATAACTATTGTTACATAGATTTTCAAGAATGTTGATTCGGCGTTCATTGATCCAACTGTTCTGCGAACAGCTGATTTAGTTATGCTCAAGAAATTCGCCGATCAAAGCGAGCTTGACAATGAAATTTCTATTGCCGCAACTTATCATCAAGAGAGAATCGCAAAGTACGAGGACTGTCTTCAGACATGGCAAGTTGGAATTCAAATATTTATTATTTTATGTTTTTTACAGAAGTACAAATTTAGGTTTGACTATGGCACATTTTGTATGCGCAACATGCAATCATCTAAAGGAGTAGAATGCTTCAAAGAAATTCTTTCGCGTAATTCTAAGCACGTGCCAAGTTTGCTTGCATACGGATCAATCTGTACTAGCACTGAACGATATGAAGAAGCGCGCGTTTGTCTAGTTACAGCAGTGGAATTACAACCAAAATATGTTCTCGCTCAAACAATACTGGGGTTATTTTACGAAATCACAGGAGAAGATGTCGAGAGTGAACGCATTCTCGAAGAAGCAACTCAACTATATCGAAATTCAAATGCCAATGAAAGTTTTGGAGAAGAAAATACAGCTTTAGGGGGAATGATGTTGAAGGCATCAGAATTTCTTGTGGCTGTTCATGCAATGCAAATCGCCGATTGCGCTTTATCAAATTCGTTGTTGAAAATGGGGCATTCGGTTGCACCTTATTTGTTACTCGCCCAACTCGAAATTCAACGCGGAGATCCAATTGTTGCTGTAGAAAATATCAAAAGTGCTATGCAGGTGAGGCAAGATGATCCAAATGTGTGGGCTGCGTTAGGTCATTTGCAATTCAAACAAAGAGTGTGGGGAGAAGCGCAAAACTCGTATGAGACAGTACTTTCACTTCCTCATGGTACAAAAAAAAAGAAAGAAACAATGAAACGGGAAATCCAATTTAAAATTTTACACAGACCCAACAAATTTACCGCTGATTTATATACGGCTTGGGTTTCTTTATTTGAGAACCCTCGGTTGTATCACCAAAAAAGTGATTGAACGTACTTACTCTGAGATCGAGCTTGCCAAAAAAGCAAAAACAATGTATATTCGAGCATGCGAAATTGAACCATCTTCAAGTTCATGGCTTGGAGTTGCCAAGGCAAGCATTATGCTTGGACAATTTGATGAAGCCGAGGACTCTCTTTCAGTTAGTATTTAATGCAAATTTTTATTTTTGACAAGTAATTCTGGTGCTTGACAGGAAGCAAATATATTAAACAATCGCGACAGTGAAGTGTGGGCTCACTTGGCGTTACTGTGCCTGTCACAAGATCGGCAGTTTGAGGCAGGGCAATCCATTTCGCAAGCAATTCGGCATAAAATCAAGAACATAGAAATCATGAAGTAAGTTCAATAAAAACAAAAAATAATAAAAGGCCACAACTGATAAGGTATAAACAAAACTAATAAAAAACTGCTTTTCAAGACTTGTGGGTAATATGTTTTTGGAAAAGGGGCAATCAGCCGCGGCAATTGAAATTTTTCGAATGGTGCTGGAAGCAGATCCAAATGATTCCCTCTCCAGAACTCTCCTTTCCCTTTCTCTTCAAAGCGAAAAATAAAATTTGAAAGGATGGATCAAAACAATGCTACAGGTGCTGAAGTAAACGCTACGGCATCTGCAGCATCTTCAATATTACAGTTCGCGACAGCGGTAGTGCGGGTTCTCACAAACGATATTCCGACGTTTGCTGTTCTTCTTGCGACGAATCCGTTCGAGGCACTAAAAATGACCCATGTTGTTGTGTTACTGGTGTTGCTACCAGCTCTGCTGCTGTGGCTGCGTGTTCAGCTAGCCGATATTCGCAGTGTTAAACAGATTAATGTTCGTCGCTGCTAGTTTCTTTTTTCTTTTCCTTCTATTATTGCATTTATTCAAAACCTGCAATACTCTCAAATCACTGTGATCCAGCTTGATGCTCCTATTGAAGACGATCTGTCCGCATCCGCTGCAGACTTCGACTTAGTGAAAAAGAAAGCAAGAGAAAGTCCGAAGAATCTTGCAGTATGGCAGGTTTGTGTTTGTTTTTTATTAAAATAGCCGCAAATTGTAAATGCGTTTATTAGGTTGGAGTATCGCATAATGCTGTTGCTGTTTCTGAGGAAGCTTCGCTCTTGGGTTTCAATTTTTTCAAAACTCCAGGGACACCAACAGTTACAGAAATCTCAGAAACAATCTGTCTCGTCATGATCAAACCATTCGAAGGTATCCCACGACGTCCATCGACTATTGCATTTCTGCCTTCCCGTGTTGTTTCAGACGCTCAGGTTTGCAATATATTTTTCTCATGTAAAGATTTGCAACGTGTCAATTTAAATAAATGTAAAAAAATGAAAATAAAAACATATAGGTCAAAGAAATTTCTGATCGTATTGTCACTGTGTTTGATCCCGAGGATATTCGTGTTGTAACGATGGAGGAAATTGAATCGGAAATTCCTAAATTGCGGGAAAAACGCGCCGAAGAAATCAAAAATAACCCAACACTCGCAGCGCCGTCTGTGGTACAAGCAGCTGCACAAGCTACTGCTGTGCAAAAAGCCACTGCAGCTGCGTCTGGAGATCCGTCAGCGAAGCCTGCCCAGCAGAAATTGCCGATGAATCCAACACCTCCAAGAGGCTGTTTTGTGTGCAAAAAAGATATCGAAGCCAAGACAAAACAATGCAGTGCTTGCAAAAGTGTTATTTATTGCTCAAATGACTGTGCTGTGAGTTGCTGGTCTTTTTTTCGTTTTTTTTTGTAAGTTTAAGTCAAATTTTATGCAATATAGACCAAGGACTGGCCAAATCATAAAATTATGTGCCCAATTTACAAGTCCAATATGGATCGCCTTGCTGCTGAAGAACTACATGCATTGCCATTTGAATTTTACAATGGCAAGAAACAATTGGATAACTATAATCAAGTTCCGTTCCTTGTGGAAAAAGAACTTCACAACGTGGGGGTGTATCGCCGTCTTTGTCAATGTTTTCAACAGCTTCAGTGGGGTGAATTGAGTGGAGAATTGGAAGTTCAGATGACCGCTGATGCAATCAAAAATGACGAGCAAAAGAAATTTAAATGCACTGGCCTCCCCGAAGAATTGTATCCATTGGGAAGACCGTTGAAAGAGGGTGTTGATCCTGATAGAATTAACAATTGGGAAGATTGGTACAACGCGTATGATTTGCCTTTGTCAAGTCCGGTTTCTCTGGTGTTTGAAGTTCCGTTGACTGTTTTTTTTCTTGTCAAAAAGTATGCCGCAAATCGAACAATCAATGGTTTGCTTCGAAATATTTACTTAATTTGATTACTTTTTTTAATTCCCATATATTTTTGGTGACAGGGCGCCGCCAGCTTACTCTGCATATGCTTGGAACTGAACGCGAAAGTGACCTTATACATTTATTCTCATATCTGCTACCGCTTTTTCCAAACACTGATATCATAATCCATATGGTATCTCCGGTAATTTCAAAACGTCTGCGTCCGGAACATACAGCCTTTGAATTTAAATCTGAAAATTCGACTCTTGCTGTTACGCTCACCTCAGCAGAATATGGCCTCGTTCACTATGACTCGTCTTATTTTGCGTCAACAAACAAGAAGACTGCTGGGGCCACACCGCCGGATTTGGTTCTTATTCTGAATGGATCGGTGTTCCAATATCAAACTTTTGCCCCAACAATTAAATTACTGATGGACAAAAAAGCCCGCATTGTGTTTACGGAGCCGATTGAGACTGCTGCTGTTGTCATGGGCAAACAGTTTGAGAATATGAAATGGAATTTGAGCATTCCTATTATGGCAAATCCTTTCAGACAACCTGTATTTCAGTGGAAGAAGGAAGTTAACTTGCCTGGTTGGAGCAATGGGTTTATTACTGGAGCAAACATTGCTCCGCCAAATTAAAAAAAATTTCAAATTTCAGTTTTTTTGAAAATGAAAACGACAAAAGCCCCTGTGAAAAGGAAGAAAGATCCTAGTCGACAGAGTGCACGAAATATATTACCATCTGTACAATTTTCAGGTGCAATGCCGTCTGGTACATTAACATCTGCTGGAAGTAGTAAAAGCAAGAACAGGAAAGGCATGAAGGCTGAAAAAAACGACGCTGAAGACGACAATGATAGTTTTGACGAAGAAAATGAAAGCGACGAGGAAGAAGATAATGATAATGACGAAGATATAGGTGATAATAATCATGCAGATAGAAATTACGGTGATGGAGAACTCCAAAATATTGTTGAGAACTCTTCAAATTCAACAAATTCAAACTCTGACAGCCCACCCGAAAATAATTGCTGCGATGATGGCAGTGATCTTGAAAGTTTACCAAGCACGCAACGAAGCTCTTCGCGTTCACAAACGCGCACAATATCTCTTTCGCCACCAGCTGAAGATTCCGTTTCAAATGACGGCAATTTCGAAAATTTCAACGATGATAATGAAGACGACAATGAGGATGGCGATACTGATGCTGATGACGATGAAGAGAGTAGAAGCCGGCGTATCAGCTTTAAGCAGTTGCAACTTGCAGACAGAGCCGGCCATTCTAAACCATCACGACGTGTATCATCTGTATCAAAATCTACAAACAACTCAATATTTGGCCGCATTTCGCGATATAGCTCGTACGAGCGCAGCTTTTCATCTTTCATGAGCCAACAGCAACAGCAAGCAGCAATTGAAGCTGCTGCGCAAATTCCTAAACGTGTGCAAACGAAACTGCGGAACTTGCCAAATGCATCATTGCTTACAAATGTGAAAGTAGGTAAAGGGAATGGAATAACTGGAGAAAATAGAAACTCGCGGGGAGGTTCAATACAAACACGACTAAGAATTAGTCCCGTGCGATTAGGGCCGATTGTCCTTCCAAAACGCAGACCGCAATATGCCCGTGTGGCTTATCCAATGGCGTCAGTAATACCAGTTACAGGGAGTTCGCGTGGCACATTCCATTCTTCAATTTCAACTGTTATTATGGGTATTGATGAGGCTAGTGGGATTGTGCAATCAAAATTGAGTCAACAGAATATGCCGTTACCATCATATCCTGAATCTTTGTCCCAATCCCGCCCACTTGTTTATTCAGCTGCATCAGAACGTCAAGCAGCGCACAGACTTACCCAACCTGGTATTTCAATCAGGGAAAAAAAGGATGTAATAGTTGGTTATTTTCCACCTCCATCTTCTGGTCTGTCTTTTGTGCCAATATCTCTACGAGAGAGTCAAATAAATCAGCAGCAGCTTAATTCTTCTATATCCAAAAACGGCTCAAAAATCGCCGACAGCCCACAAAAAGAGGGTTTTTTACTGGCATCCTGGGACACCCATTCCAGAAGGATGGCTTACGACGAAATTGTGAGAACTGTTTCACGACAAAGTATGCGCAAATCCAAACGCAAGTTAGTCAAAGCTGATGTTTCCGCTTTTGCTTCTATTCCTGCCCTGTTATCTTCTATTAGTTCTGATTCTGTGTCTGAAGTACTTGAAGATAAAAAGTTTGGATTTGTTCAGGCATTTGACAACCAAAAGAGTAGGAAACCTTCGCAATTATTTGTAGTTGAAAGCAAGGAAAATGAAAAAATTAGAGAGATAAAGCTCAGTTCAAAAAATACCAATGGGAATCTTAGTACAGATGAAAAACTGGATACAAATTTAAATTTCTTGCGTCCTTCGTTTGTGGTAGCAATGGCCGAATTTGACTCTGAAAATGAAAAAATTCAGGTTAAAATGAATGATAACAATGAAGAAAATGGCAGAGAAGATGATGAAAATGTTGATTCTGAATGCGAAGATGACGTAGCTTCTCGAACTTCTCGAGCCAAACCGCAATTTCATCAAAAAATAAATCTTCCGCGTACTCAAGTTCTTGCAATGGAGACGCAATCTCCAGCTGATACAATAATTGGCATTAGTCCAGAAAATTTACAACTCTTGCGGATGACTGGAGTTATTGGGGCGCCCAAACCATCGAAAGCAATAGTACGAAAATCAGTGATTGATCGAGAGACTTCACTTCCAGCTTCGGCGCTTCGAATGAGCAGCCCTGGCGATGTAATTTTTGGACGGCGCGGAAGTATACATGCAATTCCGACCATAACACGTCTAACACAGTCGGTAAAGTTACGCTGTATTATATTATTATTATCGCTATTTGTCTTATGAGTTACTACAACTTGCCAGGAAATAAATTTACTGACAACAACCACTGGTCAATTTCGAGGTGGTGCACGTGACCCTCACCATCGTTTTTTGCGGAGACATTTGAAAGGTGTCAAATTAAGTGGACCAGGATGCTCTATTCCAACGGCAATTGCGGCAACCTATTTCAATGCTGAAGATAAAATCAAGGAGCGGGCAAAGAACGACCATTTTTCCAAGCACAGCAAGCGAATACAAGGAGCCCAAGCAATGCGTGAGCACCAATGGGCAATATCTCAAGCAAAGTATACAGTTGGATCTGGAACAGGAGGCTTTGACCACAATGAAAATGGTGTTGTGAAAGAGCGGGATGAAAGAATTGAAGAGCATGAATTAAGACTGTTGAAAGTATCGAATCCAGCAAAATATAAACGTCTGGTCGAAAAAGAAAAAGCAAAAGTTTTTCTGCTTACAAAGTGGGAAGCCTTGGAGCAACTTCGGATCCAGTTGAGTTAATTGCTAATCTGTCAATGCTGTAATCTCATTACAAAATTTGCCACCAATCAGAATAATTGCAAAAACCACATCGCTGAAACATTATCATGAATATTTCAAAAATTTGTAAGGTTAAACTTCTTCAATACTTTTTTCATTGTTTTTTGCAGGAGTAATGAAAATTCGGCTTTACGAGCCAAGCACAATGCTATTTCGTTTGAAACAAACACCAAAATATCAAAAACATTGGAACAAAATGAGGCATATACTCTCGATATTATTCGCATCGATAAAGAAAGAAAAGCTCAGTTCCAGGTGTTAAGAGAGGATTACGAGAGTTTTGTTTCAAAATCAGAAAAGGAGATTGCCAGTTAATCCAAATGCCATTCAATCTTCAGCTCTAATTTTGAAACACAGAGCTTGAACATGATGCCGAAATGACACGCCAGACGGTTGAAAAAATTGCACACGAAATAGATAAATTAATAGAATTCAAAGTAAATTCAATTGTTAAGCTCAGTTACCAAACTAATATTAATATCAACCAAAAAACAACAACACTAACGTAATAAAAGGCCATGAAAGAATCAAATCCAACCGCAATTGCTAACAAAATTAAAGAAGCTCGAAAAGATCGAGATGAACATGTTAAACAGTTTAACCAACACATCAAAAAAATAACTGCTGAGTGGAAATCGGACCAAGCTGAAATTGAACAAACTTGGATGTCAAAGGTGAAGTCACTGATTGATGGAATGGGTGATGTAAGCAAGTAACTTTTTATAATGAAAAAAACTCTGAAAGATCAGTTACTTATTAACAGTCGCTTGAATGCCATGTAGACACAAGTCCTCAGGGCAATTATTTTCGGAATGGTCGACTCAGACATGAAATTTCCCTACACTCCGCACAAGCAGCAAAAGCACAGGCAGATATTGGCAGGCTTCTAGAAGAGAGAAAATTGATGAAACTGAACAAAAAGAAAGATCCACGTCGAAATGTTTTGGATCTCAATTTGCAGATGACGTGTACTCCGGACATGGATTTTCAAATCAAACCAAAAAACCAATTTCTTCCACAATTCGGATTGCTAGGTTAAAACATGTTTTATTTGCATTAAACCATCCATGTGCAACTATATTTCAGTAAAGTTGCCGAAGGAATAAAAGAGATAGAGAAAATTTGAAAATGAAACATGGCGCTCAAGATGGTAAAGGCTCTTCGCTATCACTCAAGCGATTCAAATGCAAATAAGCGTCAGTGCCATATCCCTCCATGGAAATCAGCTTCAGGTTTCCTCCAAAGTAACGAGCGTAAAGCCGACTGAGAGGTAAACCGTATCCAAATCTGTCAATTATTTTAGTACTTGGTATTCACAAGTTTCAGACAAAAAATTGTGTATACCCGGCCATTGGCGCTCTAAATTCACCCATTCCAGCTTCATCCAACTCAGTTTTTTCAGCTGTTGTATACAAATATGTCCATATAAGAGGCATCCCACTTCTTGGGATACCACCGCCCTCGTCACTAATTTTGACAGTAATGTCTTCATGCCCTTGAGCAACAATAACTTTAATTGGGGGATACTCTCCGTCAGCATCAAGTCCATATTTTTCAACTATTGCGCGCAGCGAGTTCTTGAATAGTTCGAAAAGCATATGATGCAGATGTGAAGGAACATACATAAACTCAATGTCATCAAGATTAGCATCGACGCGACTATCGCTTCCTGCAATCACAAGTTTTATTTCGGGAGGATCGAAAACACCAAATGAATCCTGGTTAAATTTCGTCAGTCATATTTGTCAGAATTTTTTTGTCCGCCAATTTTCAATTTAGGGTGGCGCGAAGGAAAAAATTGGGGAATTGGTGAAACTCACTTGCAAAACACTTTGCGCATTCTCGGCGGCTTGAGTAACAACGTCACGAATAGAAGTTTTCGTACAAATAATTCCAACATAATCTGGATGAGAATTGGAGCTTTCTGTAGATGCCTTTGAAAGAGCAACATGCTGTCCTATGAGCATGCGGATTCCAATACGAGACATGTAGAATCTGTCGAGAAAACTTTGTAGATCCATTGGTAGCAGATTTTGAAAAGCTTGTGAGTTTTTCATCATAAGATTCGGAGGATACATGGATGGCATTGTAGCTCTGAATGCAGAGCTATCAGAGTTTGATTTCGCAGCAGCAGCAGCCATCAAAACTGGATTTGTTTTCGTATCCGCCCAAATTTGTTTTAGCTCCTGAATTCCTTGGGCCATCGTAATCGCAACTGGATCATGACGTTTTTTAATATTTTCAATACATTCAACAAAGCGTCTGTTGTAATCGACAACAGCTGGAGACATCACGCGTTGCACAGGTTTGTGGCCTAGATACAGAAATGATAATAGTGCATTGAAAAAGTCAAAAGCTTTGAAGAATTGCAAATAAATACGATACCTTCAGCCACGAGCTTTGATAAGCCTTCTTCCGAGGGTGCTGTAATTTCACGCATCATATCACGGTCAATGCCCGCATCTTCGGGAGCAGGAAACTCGGCCAAATCAGCGTATGATTGAGAATACCAATCGGCGACGCGCCGAACTGACACCATTTTGGAGAGACCATAAGGCAGCGATTCCAACTCAACGACGCGCCTCGCAAGCCGAATTGGGAGCTCATGGTGGAGAAATTTGGCCGATCGCAATATTGTAAACTGTGACGGGGCGCGTCCTGATCGAACAGTTCAGTTTCGGGTTCAGTTTCGTTCAGCTTTGGTACTACAATTGCAAGTTTTCGACTCACCGAATTCAACCATCTGTTTGAGAGATACTTGCGTCTGAAGATGCTTAGCACTCTGTTGTATCATTTGCTGACGACTAGGCGCGGCAGCAGCAGTTGTTGAAACTCTAGCCGCCATTTGTGTTTGTTTCAAATAAATTTATTTGATTTGTTGGATCTCATGGGAGAAGAATTTTGAGATTTAACTGACTCATTGTTGCATCTTTATGAAATTAATTGGTACTTCTGATCTTACGCTCCGAACGCAGAATTTTTTGGTTTTGAACTTTCCACACCTCCTTTTGTCCCTGCACTAAATAATGATCCACTACCACTACCAATCCTACTCCCATTGCTGCCAAAACCTGCCGGCAATGTTGCTGAAAACAATGTGTTCGTTGGTTTTTTGTTTAGTCCTGCAACCTCAGATGCTTTGATTGTTGAAGCGTTTTTAATCGATGATCCAGACAACGAAGATGGCAACATGCCAAAAATTCCACTTGTGACATTTTGTCCACTTTCAATCGTCCGCGGCAAAAGCCGAGGTCCAAGTTTGGCCAAAATCGCACTGCGATCGTTATCTCCGTCATAAATAAGTTTGGCTGTTATTTGTTCAGGTACAGGTGCTTTGTCCAACTGTGCATTCCCAGCAAACATTACAGTATCTTCCTGGATTTTGTACAAGTACGCGTAGAGTATCCCTGTAAGCTCAGTACGTGCATCTCTCAGAGGTACAAGAGTATCTTCATCCTCTGATTGATTCGCGGCTACTATATCGGTTTCAAGCGCAATAAGCAGTTGGTCAACTGTTGTGAAGGACAACCATTTTGAGCTGTGACTTGGTGTGATTCCATCTCCATGGTCATGAAAGGCTGTTAAGCGCTACAATCTTGTTTTAGTAAAGCAACACCAGCTTTCAATAACTTACATCTCCAACAAATTCAACGGCAAACCAACAAGCTTTGAGAGTCAATCCATGCTTAAGATAGACTCTTATTAAGTCCTCTCCTTTACTTTTCTAATTTATTAAACAAAAATTAATATCACAATAAATAAAAAACAATTAATATTCAAAATAAATTGAACAAACTTTGAATCCATTCAAAAGCCAAGTAGGGAACTGAGCGTTGGAATTCTTTTGTAAACCTTTGTCAACAATATTGCGTCTGTATCTGCCAGTTTTCTCCTCATCTTTAATATACTCCTCTAAGCGTAATTTTAATGCCATCCATGCCTTGTCAGAGTTTGAACCTTCCCACTCAACAGGCGGATCCTCTATTAAAGATTTATATGGTGTTTTTGACCTATTTTAAAACAAGAATCAATCAAAATTAATAATAAATCAAAAACTTATCAAACCCATTTTGCTTGTCGATCTCAGCCAATTCAACACATCGCGCACCAAAAGATCCAAAAACCACTTCAATCAATGTAAAATCGAAAATTTTTGCTAATTTCAATGCAGAGTCAAATCTACCTTCCTGCGAAAAGAGAAAAACAACATCTTTGGGATCCGGAAGATTGGGACAAACAGACATTTCGTGGTATCTTTCGGCAAGGGTGAGTTTTGCTAGTGCAAGCGCATATTCTCTCCGAATTTCAGTTATATCAACGATCTCCTTCGTTTTTTCCTTCGGCTTTTCGGAATTCTCACCTTTTAAAATATATATTAACAAAAAAATTTAAAAAAAAAAATTAGATGATTCGAATCAAGCTTACCAGAAATTCCGTATTCAATCTCGTTGGATACGGAAGTAATCTTTCTTCTTTTTCGTAATGGGTCCAAGCTATTTGCAACAACATCTGAAACTTCATACAAAATCCATTGATAGTCAATTTTCACTAGCGATAAAGCATTTATTGCGGCAAGATAGGCACGCGCTTGCTCGGTTATTACATCAACCAAAGACTTGCCACCGATATCGAAAGACGCCACCAAGTTCAATCTTCGAGCATAGTCATACATGATCGCTCCAGCTAAGTAATAATATAATTTACAGTTAAAAACAGTTACAATAATAATAAATAAAAAATAAATAAAAAATCAAAGGAAAAAACAACAACAGCAACAAACCACTTCGATTATCTCCACGAAATGTGTAATATGCATACAATATTTGATGATAATTTGGATCACAACCAGCTCCAGCGGTATGTTTGGTGGGAATTGGAACGACATTTCGCGTTTTGGCCTTGAAGATCAAAGTTTCTTCAACCTCACTCTGTAACTTGCCAAATGAATATCGCATGCACATTGCTCCAATTTCATGATTTTCGCACAAAGCAGTGATGAAACGTCTAATCGAATATTTGCGACTTCGGTTTTTTGTTTTTTTAGTGAAAGAAATAAAATAAATACGGACTTACACTTCAACATCAGAATTCGATACCAAAAACATATAAGCAGATTCAAATTGTTTTCCTTCAAGTGAATGTTTGAACATTTTTTTCCACAAAGCTTGACAGAGTTCATTTTTTTCCAGTTTCTTTTCATTTATTTTAATCGTCCGTTGATTTAATAACGAAAAAGCACTCACCTCTTTTTCAAGCATAGAATCTAAAGCTAATTTTGCAAAAACAGCCACGACTTTATGAACATTCGCTTCCTCAAATAAGCTCATGACATGTTGATAATAACCAGTAAGGCCATCATCAATAACGGAATCTTGAAGTAGCAAGTGCCAATCTTTTTCAATCACTTTCAAGGAGCCTTAAAAATAAAGAATACAATAAAGTAAGAAGTTAAAATTAAATTAAAAATCAAATAAATAGAAAACCTGCAAACGCCGCTGCTGCCTTTTCAAATCCTTCCCCTGCACTCGCGAATTCACCGCACTGAACTTTCACTAACGAATCCAAGTATTGCAAACAATGCGTGTCTTTGGGGTAAATATCTAAAATCTGCGAAGCAACTTTCGCTGCGCCATTTTTCGCCAAATAGGCAACGGTACAAATCATTTGCGAAGAAACTCTAAGCATACTGAAAGGAGACGATGGAAGATCGGAACCAACGGAAAAAAGGCCAAGGCCTTGAAGAATTGAATCTGCAGCCTCAACCAAAAATAAACTGCGGGATGAAACTGAAGATCCTTCAAACCCAAGAACAGGGATAGGCGTAGTGCAAATTCGCTGAAAAATAAATAACGGTAGTGGAATAATCGCAGTCGACTTCTTTAAAC
>JADGJH010000020.1:23123-41355 GCA_027596945.1 Physocladia obscura
AAAAACAGTTAATACGAAAAACTGAATACATACTTTCTGATACCTTTCCATTATTTTCAATATCCATCATATCAATTCCTTTTTCTTTCCGTTCCACACAAACAATCGCTGTTGAAGAAGCCGATGCAGTGACACAGCCTAAATATACTCCCAATATTTTTGGTGCAATTTTTTTGCTCAAACTTGCCAGGACTCCACCTTTTTCGTCACTAGCAATCAACGTCAAATACGCAAATACAAGCACAATATTTTCAATCAGTGAACGCCGCGCCGCGCAAACTTCTGCAAAAGTCTCCACGATTAATGAATTAATAAAATAACTCATGCCAGGGATTCTATCCCCATCAGATCCAACACTATCTCCACCAGCACCAACTGCTTTTAGTGCAAAAACATCAACAATTCTTTCCAAAAATCCTCCAAAATCCTCAAAACCTTGTACACCTTTCATAAATGCCTCTTCATCCACACCTTTGCTTTCTTCTCCATCTAATTCCACATCAAATTCGTAATTGCCACTGTCACCGTGTTCTTCACCGGCACTGTTCGCACGATTCCGATTTCGAAAAACAACGAGGTGGGCGGCTGCAAGCGGCTTGAATACCGCATCCACCAGAGACCCATGCACGGGTTTTTGCAGAACTTTTGCAAGCTCATCCAGAAATTTCGCCGCAACTACTGCTATACTGCCGCCATCGCTACTATTTCTCGCACCACCTTTTCGAACGATTTGTACCAAGTTCACAAAATTCAGAATTTGCGTTCGCGTCGTTGAATCTGCGATCGTATTGCAGCCGAAATGACGGGATGAGACAATAGTAGCAAGAAGAAACACTTGTGATAATGTTGGCGCCGTCGAGACACCAGACGTGTCACTATTATTATTATGGACTCCATACTGTATTTGTTGCACAAGTTCTGTCGGTGTGACAGGACGAACGATAGAAATACCTCCTCGTTGGATAATCATGATCTTGGGTGAAAATTTTTTTGTAAATTTTGCATTTGAGTCCGAGATTGTTAATAAACCCAATGGAGTTTTTCGGCGAACGTCAACAGCTCTACATGTGGTGAGAAACTCAGACCATTCTTTTGAGATAAGTCGGCGTCCTTCGGCAACGTTGACTGTATTTTTGCTGCTCGTTCCTAAAGAGCCGCCAATAGTATTTCGTCCAACAGAGGAAACCCGAAAAGATCTATTAATTTCGGTCGTAGAAAGCATTGCTGCTTTTGTGATAATTTTGGCCACGAATTCTTTCATTAAATACATCTCGCCCATACTTGTGTTGGCTTCGACAATATGGTCTTTCACAGAAAAAGTTGTTATCATTTGTTGAAATTCATCGAACAATTCATCGCCAAAGTTCGCGCCTCGTACGTGTGAAAGCTTCGCCAAATGAATTTCCACAGCCCTTTCAATTATTTCAGCTGAAAATTGACACGATTTAAAAATATAGTCGGCATATAGTGTCTCGGAAGAAACATAGACGCCATCTTTGCCAGAATTCGTGTTCGACAAGGGTAGTGACTTAATCAAATTTTCAAGCGTGTGCGGGAAGCCAGATTTCGCCAAAGAAGCAGATGCCGCGGTATTGGTGCTTTCAGGCACTTGAAACCACCTTCCAGCAAGATTTGCTGACCCACTGCGACGGACGCGTTTTCCAAAACGGTCTTCAACGTTGCCAATTTCAACTTCACTCCAATAAATAGCCGCAGAGTTATTAGTATTGGTGCTCACAGAGGGTATTGGTTCATACGCAGCGATCCAAATCGTATACCACTGAAAGTCCTGTTCTGCGATTTTTGTAGCGCTGTTGTCGTCAGTAACCTTAACGTTAATACAACTATTTTTTTGAGGCAAAATTGTAAAATCTTTCAAGCACTCGCTAGGCTTCAAGATAGGGCCGGTCTTGATGCCAAGATGATGGATTTGCCGCCACATGCCGCTTCCATCAAGCTCTCCTTCAAATATTGAAAAACAAGATGCAGGAGTTTGAAATTGAGCTAACTGTGAATCTTGAGAAGCGATAACGCCAGAGCCAGGACCAATATATACAGCTACTTTAAATTGGTATGATTTCTCTGCGGTGAAATTGTTGTGGAACACTTTGATATGGCTGCAAAATGTGAGGTTTGGATCGACTGAAGGTAAAAGATGATCAACCGTGGCGGAATCAAACGAAACTTCGGCTGAATTATTATCAGTAAAATTTGCAACAGAGCTGGACAGGCCAAGAGAGTTTAATCCGGACGCCAAAATCGAAATATTTGAAGCTACGGTTGAAGACGAGTCTGGTGTCGATGTGGGTAAACCAGGTACTCCGGATGAACCAAAAACAGAGAGGGTTTTAATATGCGAATGAGTTATCACGTCGAAAACGCGCAATTTTTTATCGCGACAGAGTGCCAAAAGATAAACTCCTTCTTCATAAGCTACAGATGTCATTGCAACTGGTTGAAAACAGGGATTCAATGATAGAGCGGATGATGGTACGGAGACTGCAGATCCAAATAAGCTTTTCCTCAGAGATTTTCCGGGAGTAGCTGCAGCTGCTACTTGCCATAACGATTGTAAAGATTGAAGACCAAAGCTTTTCTGTTCAGCCATTTCAGAAACAGAAACTAGTGCCACACAACAAACCAAAAAACAAAAATAATAAAAAGTCAGCCCAAACTAATAGTTAACATTTTCACTGCTGAAATACAATACCTTGATTATCGCCTCCTAATCTTGGTAAATTAACGACGAGAACAGCACCTTCAACCGTCGCAACTGTACACGTATCCGCGTCAGGAAAATGGGCAAGACGCGGATGCCGATCTGGGCCAAACGAAAAAAGAATGTCGATTTCAAAATCGGGAATCAAATTCGGCCATTGAGATGCATCAAGTGGGAGTTTGAAGCTCGCAACGCCAACAGCAGTTGCTGCCAACACCAATAGCGATTCAGTTTGATTTACATCTATGTCAACCACAACGCGCACGCCGCCAGGAAGAAGACGGCGAGGAAATGCAAAGCGAACAACAGAGCAGTTGTTTGAATAGTTGTAGTGGTTTTGGTTAGTATCGGCGTTGCGGTAGTTGTAGTGGTTGATATTGTTGCCGCTCGCCCATCGCAGCTCGAGCACGCGCTGGAAAGAGCATATTCTCCAGATCACTGCATCACCAGCGGAAGGAACAAATACACCACCGCTAAGTTCGGGTGATTTGTTATTGTCGTTATTATTGTTGCCGATGATATCGTTGTCATCGTCGGTAATGTTGGTAACGTTGTCGGAATGCAGAATTCGCACTTCATACTCGGCCGATTTCACCGTTTGCGTTTGATTCACGTCAACGTTGATCGCGCTTGGCTGGCCGACACTCCACGGCACAAAGCTTTGCAAAAAAAACATGACTTTTTCTTTTCTCTCCCTTTCACTTCTTCCGCACAAATTCCACAAACTCATCCAAAATAACGGGCCACGCGTTACTCTCCTCATAATTGCACATGTCATCCTGCACATTCACACTGAAATCCCAGAATGACATCCACTGGTCCTTATTCACAACTTTGAGAGCAGACCCTGTCCCTTCGTCGTCTTGGAGAAACTCAATCATTTTATCGACGTGCTTGTATACAGATGTGTCTGTCAACATTAGTTTCCATAATCCCTTTGCTGATTAAACGAATTAATCAATAAAAGTTTTAAAAATGTGGACAAAATTCATACTAATGTCGATATCAATGTATTTTCGATCCTTTGATTCTTTACCAAAATGAAACGCCCATTTGTACATCTCCTTCATTTCCACAGGATTGCGAAAAATTGATTCAAGGTCAGAAACTTTGTCTTTGAGTTTTTCTGTTGAATCAACGCTGAATATATAGAGAGATATTAGCATCAATGTTCGAATCCGATATACTTTGGCAATAATTTCATACTTTAAAAGCTGCATTCCATTCATCCATTCCGCTTTTGAAAAAACTCCCATCTGTTGGGCACTGAGGCGATACGAAAGAGCCAACGCTACCGGCTATTGATCAAAATACAGAAAATCAGCTAAAAAAGAAGGCAACGAAAAGGTCTGAAAAACTCACTCCGCGAACATCAATTCCAGTTTGATCACATAATAACTCAATGCCCTCAATGTCCAAATGATCATCATCACAATCAGAGCCAGCAGCAGGAACAGACTGGAATGATTTAAACCACGCTGCGCAAGTAAGAGCATTGAATTGCGCCGATGGTGCAAGCAGTTTTTTGGCTGTCGCAGTTGATAGGAGTCTTGCCGTTGCTTTTGTTGCAGTAGTGGCAGAGGGGGAGGTTTTCCTTTGGCGTTTGGATTTCGGGGGCATCGTGGCAGCAATTGCCACGACGGATTTCGTGGGCGTAGTTTGTGCAGTTGCAGCTGGAGTGTTTGGAGTGGGAGCTGTTGCTGCCAAGGCTTTTGTTGCAGAGCGTGTCCGCTTTATGTCAACAAAAGTAACAAGCTCAGCGGCTGAAGCGAAAACTTCAGTCTTTTTCCGCGGTGGCATTAGTACAATATGCGTCGCGGTGCGGCAACGGAAAAGCAAGTGCTGTATTTGAAAGTGTGAAGGTGAGTGTGCCTCCCGTTTTCCAGGCTTTGAATTATTGCTTTGAATTCTTCAGAGAAAATTGGCTTTCCAAACAACTTCCAGACAATACAATGTCAGCATATCGGAGACCTGTCGGAAACACAAACTCGAACGCAAACAACAACTCGCCATTTGCATCAGCACATTACGCTTCGTCATCTTCATCCACGCCATCGCCATCATTATCATCAGCATCACAATCACATTCTGCTTTCATGACGCAGAACGACGAGCACGCGGATTTGTTGGCTGCCAAAGTTGCTATGCTCAAAGAGGTAGAACACGAACAAAATAAATTGATCGTCTATTTTGCTTTCAGTTCATCCTTTTTCTTCAGATTTCGGTTCAAATTGGCGATGAGGTTTCATACCAGAAAGACTTGCTGAAGGGGATGACTGATGATTTTGACAACACTGGAAACATTTTGTCGGCAACAATCAAACGTGTTGCTCTTGTTGCTCGTAGCCCCAACGGCCGATGGATGTGCTGGTTGATGGCTTTTGTTGTTGCTGTCTTGTTTTATATTGTCTTCTTGTCGCGAAAGTTTAAATAGATGATGATCGTTGGGTTGCATAAAAATCAAATGAAGTTGTTGAAGTTTGTAATACTCTGTAGTGGGAACCCAAACATTATTTATGTCTTTGACGTGGTATTTTCATATGTTGACAGCATACAAGAAGAGTTCAAAATAACTGGTCAACTTACGGAATATCAACATTTAGCAATCTTTTAGTTTGTTGTTTTGTCTGCTAATCTTCTGGCTTTTTATTGTGCTATGCTGTTGGCTAGTTCTTTGGAACCATTTCCATTTTATTGATTCTTCTACTGTATAAAGAATACACTTTAATAAATTATAATAAATAATAATAATAATAATAGTAATATTGAACTATTCCTGTAATGACGCTGGCATTGAGGACGTAACACAGAGACTACTACATCACCCAGAGACCATTAAATTACCCCGACTCTCACATCTCAGTTAAAGTTGTCAATGTTAGAGTTTGCACAAATGAGCACCTTACTTGGAATCTGGCTGCCATAGTTGATAATTGTGGGTATAGCGTACATCCTGGTCTCTTTAAGGGTTTCAAATCTGTTGGGTATTGCACAGGCTGCATTGGTTGAGATCTTCTTTGTTGAAATAGCCTTTTTATAGTAGATTTTTGTTATCAATCTTATTTAAAATTTCCCACAATTTTTTTTTTTTTTTGTTTTTTTGAAGTGACTCACTGTAATATTTCTGCCTGGTTAATACAGGTGGAAATAGTTAGTAAAAAAAATACTGCTGTTGGTCATTATCATGATTTTTTATGTATTGATATGCAATGAAAAATTGTTGGTGTATCAAGTATACATTTTACTGTTTAGCTTGCTTTTGTTGCTTTTCTTCTTGTTCAATGCTGGAAAATTCTAGAATCCATTTGATAAATCTATTTTCAGAAAGGCTTATGCATGTTAATGTTTTGCAACAAGTCAATTATATTGGACATAAGCCTTTTGTCTACCATTTGTTTAAAACTAAGTGTCCACCTCCAAGATCTTTACAAGATGTATAGGCAATAAAATTTTTGGCTTGGTAACTCAAGTTTCAGCATATCCATATTGGACCCTCTCCCTTACCTTTTTTTGGATCAATATTTTCTGTTCTCCAAAGATTTGATAATTCTCCCTGGATTGAGGGACAATTCCTCTTTTCATTCTGAGATAGAATGGCAAGAGAAGCTTACTGAATATTATAGCTGGATTGTGAAGCAATTTTTTCAGTATATGTCTTTCAGCTTTGCATACTGACTTTTCACGAATTTGGAGTTAATTTGCTTTCCGTGGAATCAGAGTAAGCTTTGGATTTTGTTATTAAAATTGACACATTCTTTCCTCCCTGGATTATATTCCAGCTTTACTCTGCCAACATCTTGAGTTGTATAGCAGTCCTTGGCAGAGTGTCCAATTTTGTTAGCATTGTTTACAGGATTGAAATGCATAATTTGCCCTAACACTAGCGACGTGTCTACCTGCAATTCTCATTCTCCTTCGATTTCTTTAGCTACTGTAGCAGCAATGATGGCTGACCCAACAATTTTCTTTTCTTTTTTTTTCCTTTTTCTGTGGCTTATTCTTTCTTGTTCTTTTATTTATTTATTTTTATTTACAGGAAGTAGTAGTTGTATAAACTACATCTATTTTTCAAGCATCAGTCACCACTGCAATAGCTTAGTGAGTCTGAGTGCAATTTATTTTTACCTCACTACTGTTTTCAAATTTGAATGGGACAACTTGCATCGACTACAGGCTGTATTAAGTTTGCTTACAGTCTCATAAACACAGCAAGAGAAATTATAGGCATATGATCTCCATTACAGTTCATCTCTTTCATCTGTTCTATGACCACAGAAACTATGACAGTGAAAAAAAACAAACAGAAAAAAACAGAAAAAAACAGAAAAAAACATAGAATATAAATTAATTCAGATGCGCGCCTTGGGTTTGATTGTTAAATATTCTTTTAGTCCTATTGCGTCAATTGAATTTGGTTGTCCTTCCACAAGAAATGCCAATTCTGCTTCCTGATATATATTATTATTGTATCAATATTAAGAAAGAGACAAAAAATTAAAAATTTAACCCGCGCAAGAGCCATATTCTTGAATTTTTCTTTCATGCGGTCTGTAGCCTTTTGTGCATTGATTAATGCCAAGTTTTCTTCCGCTTGACTAGCGTAGTGGCCGCCGCCGCGTTTTCTTGCTAACAAGATTCTTAAACAGTTGTATTGCTCCGCAAGTCTCCTGTGTTGCTGTTTTGACCAGATTTTGGCTCGTGCTGAACTCTCATCAATGTTTTGAACGATTTCTGCTGCAGGTTTTTCTGACATGTTTGTAGTTAAAATAACAGGAACAACAAAGTAAATAAACTAACCATAAGCAAAATATTTTGCGCGAGTTACTCTGTCTAGGTTTCGTACCTGCCGTGAGCTCAGTCTGGACAAATTAAAGGAAGATTTTTCGGCCAAATGAAATGGCCTTCGAATAAAAAATAACCAAAGATAATTAAAGGAACAAACAACAAACTCATTGAATAAACTCACGAATATGACTCATCAGGATTAATTGTAACTACCACAGTATCCTGCCTATCATTGCTGTCTTTTCTTTTGTGTTTTTCTTTTCTTGGGCTGCCGCCAATATCTTCAAGATTGACACCAATACCTCCACCGGCACCGCCGCTGCCACCCAGTACTGCCGTTTGCGCCGAATCTATGACTGTTCGGCTGCTTTTCTTTCCTCCATTCCGTTTTCTATTTGGTGCCACTCTTCTGTTGTTTTTACTAGGAGTTATCAACGTTGTTGTTAAATCTTCCTCGTCCTCATCTTGCGAGCCGTCATTCGCAAAAGACGAATTTCCGGCGCCAGCAGTTACGTTTTTTGAGGGCTGGTAGGTGGAATAATTTATTTTTGAACGGTTGAAGCGTTTGGAGAGGAATGCTGGAACTTGTTTTGAAATCGAGATTAGGGATGGAGCTGTAATTCCGATATTTTTTTTCACGATTTGAAGAGGTGGTAAGATGCCTTTGAATGGTGTTGTTTGGTGTGTAAGGGGCATTGTGATGTTCTTATTTATTCCTCTTCCATTTCTTCTTTTTTTTTTTTTGTGATAATCGCCGGAAAATCTCAAGAAAATCCTGAAATCATTAATTTTTTTTAAGTTTATTTATTTTTATTTAAAAAAAAAGCTACTTCATGGGTTTTCAACTATATAATTCATCCCACTGCCAGCCAGATCCGCCCAGTTCTTTGCATTGTTGTTCACTTCAATCAAAAGTTTATCAGATTTGGAGCCAACAATTCCATGAAATATATCAAAAGCTGGTAATACAATGTGCTTGTAAAAGTCAACCTAAAGAAATTTAAATGCATATATGTGAATATGGGCTTTGGAAAAAATAAAAATAAAAACAATAGAAAAATAAAACAATTAAACCTGCATTCGTGGAATCTGAGACTCGTTTTCTCGGTTCATAATTTCGGCACTGAAGGGGAGTCCCAGTTTTTTTTCTTGTTCACCTTGGGAGAAAAATTCGGAATATCTGTTTGAAAAAATTAAACAAAAGCAGGAAGGGAGGTAGAGAAAAAAAAAAGAAAAAACAACAATTATGTACACTGCATCCGCTGTTCTCCTACTGTTTTCCCATTTTTTACTCATCGCAGAAAGGTCTGAGCACGTCAAACATATTGACAAAAGAATTTCTTTATGGGCCTGTAAGTTTTTGTTGTAATTTCGTGCTTGAGCCAGCTCAGATGCCGCTTTTTTGATTTTGAAAAACAACGCAAGGTCTGTTGCAAGGATTGCCTTTTCGATAACTTCGATACATGTCTTGTAATTCTCAGAGGGCATTGCCTCCAGGATATTATGACCCGGGGCATTTAAAATTGTCATTGTGCTGGAGAAAATGAAACGTATAGATGTGTTTGTGTGAAGGAAATGCATTAAAATAATTATAATCATTAAGAAAAAATGTTGAAAAACCAAAAATTAACTGATTAAAATGATGCCTCTCCATAGTACTACTTGAATAAAAATTTGCCAGTATAGTGTTTGCACTTTTTTGAAAAGTGTTGTTTGTCCCTCTGTGATCTATATCGTGATTAAAGGCTGCAATAAACATGGCGTAAATTTCAATTTCACTGAATCCGTTGTCTTCAAGTATTCCCATTTTTGCAAGATAAAATATAGCATGGGCAACACTTGTTGCATGCGTAAAGTTGTGGTAATGCACTCCGCGGTAGTTTTTGCGCACTGTAAGAACATATCTTGCAAGTTTATCCTGTGGAATTTTGTACCGATCACGGAAACCCAAAGCTTCAAACATTTTATACACAATTATAGGAAGATTGTTATCAGTAAAGTCGTAAATGTGTGGATCGAAATCAGGTTTTGATATTTCCTCAATTGAAAGATGATTTTCTGCAATTAGTTCAGCAAAATAAGAAGCTTCATCCAGTCTTGCTGTTGCATGGTATGACATGATTTCCATCGTTATAGCAAGCCGTTCGCGCTCTTTTTCTAATGATTGGTACATCAAAGCCTTATGTAGTGCAAGTCCAACAAATATCGAAAATTCGTGCATAATCTTTACATCATCGTTTGTAAATTGTATGACTTTTCCTTTTTTAATTTTGTTGATAACTTTTGTTACGCCAACAATCTGTTGCTCGGGACCAAAAATAGGGCTTGCCAATATAGTTTTTGAAATGTAATCCGAATTTGCATCAATCTGTTGTTTCGTTAAATATAAAAACGGAAAAGAAAAGATTGCACTACCTCTGACTCAAAACGGGTATCAGAATGGAGATCTTCGATCAGAATATGAAATTTATTTTCCATAACTGCGGCAGAAACACAAGTTGATTTCATTGGAACACAAACACTTCCGGAATTTAAATTTTCTGAGTCAAAAATCATTTCTAGTTTCCCGGTATCTTTGTTAACAAGCGACAAAATGGCACGATCCGCCATTGTCAAATCTTGAGCGTGGCGAATAATCCGTTTGAATAAGTTTGAAACTGATTCTTGACCACTGACTGATCTCGCGACTTCCAGAAGATACTCTGACTTCTTAGATTCTACAGAAGCTATTATTTCTTTTTGCTTCAATTTTTCATAAAGGATAGAATTGTGAATAGCTAAGTTTTAAAATCAATAATAAACCATAAAAGAAACGAATTATAGAAAACTTACCAATTCCTACAGTTTGCAAAAAGTTTCGAAAAACAGAAACATCAGTATCAGTGAAAGAAAATTCGTCTGGAAATTGCTCTTGCTCCTCAAGTGAATGTATTTTATTAATGAGCGATGCAACTCCAAGCAGTTTTCCATTTTTATTGTTTTGTGTAGGGGGCCCTCCAAATATTGGTAAGCATAATATTGACTTAGTTTTGAATCCAGTCTATTTTATTAAATTTTTGGTTATTATTATTATTTTTTCAATACAACTGAGATAAAATTAACCTTTAAATCTTGTGATCGATCAAAACGCGGATCTTCATAGGCATTTCGAATATTTAATCCTTTTCCTGTTAAAGCCACATAACCAGCTATTCCTGTTCCAATTTTCAGCCGAATATTAGCCACATTCCTTTCTTCTTCGTCAGCATCATCTTCATTATGGCTGGCTGCACCTTCGCGAAAAGAACTTTTATGGCCAGAAAATACTTGAGAATCACTTGAATGAACGCTGATTTCAGTCGGTCCAAAATTTGAATGATTTTGAATAATTTGGAAGGCCATTTCAACTTGATTATAATCTGGCAAAATATCCCATGCCGTTGAGTACAGTTCGTTATTGGCCTCATCCACCAAAAAAAAGGAACTTTTCTCTGCATTAACTAAAAGAAAAAAATAGGGGAAAAAGATGAGTGATCATATTGAGAAATTATTATGTCACACCTATTGTCACAGCAAATTCAAGAACTCTTTTAATAACTGTAGTCAAGTTTAAGCTCGAATATAAAACTCTGTTGATTTCAAAGTTGACATCACTGGGTCGAACAAATTTTTCAGGTTCATCTGTTATTATGTTTGTGTAACTTAGTGCCCGGTTTACTGCTCTGTTAATTTCCAAATAAGAGCGCGATGATGGCATTCGGCTCTTCCCAGGTGCGGCGGAGCTAAATACCGAGCTTTGCCGGTGGTGCTGGTGCTGTTGAATACTTTTAAGTTGAATCTGGTATTTTTCGATTTGAGTTTTTAAAATCTGATTAGATCAAGAAATTTCTGCTTGTGGCGCGATGAGTGTTGCGAAGATATGATAGGCAGTGGGCAGTGGATATCGAATTTAGAGTATTTACCTCGGAATCTGGCACTGCCCAAGTCTCTGACTCCGAGTCGTCATTGTCTTTTGGTTGGTTGTTCGTGGGCGATGAATCGGTTTTGGCTGGAGAAGAATACACAGATTGCGGTATATCTGACTTGAGAAACAACGCGTCATTAGACTGTTCTGCGAAGGTGTACGATTTGTTCAAGCGCTGTTCTGACGTCGATTCAAGCACAATAATTTTCGATAGTGGAGTGTCTGTGCTTTCCAGCGGACCAATATCTGGGAGTGCTGTTTGACCTGCTGGTTGTCCAAGAACAATTTCCGCTAGCAATTTCGGGCCAACTTTGGGGTTCGCTTTTAGCCAATCCCGGACACTTTCTTCAGTTATCATGGCACTGTTTTCGCCAAATTTCCTTTGTTTGGAACAAAGAGTGAAAACAGATGAATATGAGCAACAATCAGGTTCGTCTTTTCTTGCACCAAACCGCCAAAATACCGCAACTGCACATATAAATCGATATATCCTCGAATTAATTCACTCTTCTTCATCAGCTTCTTGAAGCCCTTCCGAAGCTGTTCAAAGCCACACAGAAAAGCGGATCGGTGTCCATACAATTCAAGCAAAGTGGGAATGATTTCATGATCCAGGCTATTGCACATCGCGGAAACGTTGCCTGTCTTTCACCAGGCCTTAATATTGACAACGGCAAAAAAACGCGCCGGATAAAACTCATAACAACCACAAATGTTTCCGATTTCGAAAGGATAATCAAAAAAGTGGGAGTGATCGCCAAAGTTGGACTTTTTTGCCGCAAAACGGAAAACAGAAAACAGAAAAATAAACATCATCCCTCCTGATTGATTTGTTCAATCTCTCGCATTTCCTCGTCGCTCAATTTGACATCATCCTGGTCACTACCTCTTTCATCCTCGTCCATTAAAACACTAGCCCCGCCAAAATCAATTGTTGGACGCGAACTTGAAGAACTGCCTCCCACAATACCTCCATTTCTCTCAGAGTACGATCGTGCCTTCATCCGTTCATTCCGATCAGAAACACTATCAAATCTTTTGCCTTCGTCTGCGCTGTCATCATCGCCATTCGTGTCCCCACTATCTTTGCCAGTACCACGAGCTCCAAAACCAACATTTACTCTGTTGCCATTACCGTTGCTGCTACCAACAACACCGGCGCCGTTTGCTTTCTTTCTTCGTCCTCCGCGTCCATTGTTTGCCTGACTCGTCACGCCATTTCCCCCACGATAACTGGTGCGATCTCGTCGTCCACCGTCTTCTGCTTCACTATCGCTTAAAGCTTCCTCAGGAACACGATATGCATCGCGATATCTGGCACGCATACGGACGTCTTTACTGTTTGTGGTTGTTGTTGTGACAAATGCAGATCCATCATAGTTGTTTGTTTGCGATGTGACTACTTCTTCATCCTCACTCTCATTTTCACTGCAGCTAAAGTCGTCAATCGGAATTTGGTGTGACTGCACCGACGGTGCGTGTGGAATTTCCCGCAGCGATTCAAGAATTTTAGTCCTGCTCCCAATCAAATGATCAATAAATAAAAAGAAGAAAAGAAAGGAAACTTCACTGAATTTGTTCCAAATATTTACGAGAATTCAAATTTTCCATATTACTTGAAGGAATATCCAAAAGATATGTTGGCCCATATCCTTCAAAATAATCGTGGTATGGAATTTCTGTTTTACATTTAGTATCAACTATAATTAGTATCTTGTGATACCTTTCGAAACCTCAACTCCCAAAGCCAGAGTTGTTTCATGGCACCACGCTTTTGCAACGTTTCTTATCGTGTAGCCACCACCACCAAGTAAAATGAGAGGAACACCAAAACTTTTCATGAATGTGACACTTCGTCCGTGTCCTTGCATCGATAAATTGAAAGGACCGAGACGGTCGCCTATCAAACTATCTGCTCCAAGCTGCAAAACAACTGCACCTGGACGAAACCTTGCCATGACCTCTTTCATTACAGTAGTAAAAATTCCATGGTATGAGTCGTCATCGATTCCGTCGTTCAACGGAACATTCACACTATTTGGAAAAATTACATCTTTTTTTCGCAGCAAATTGAATGCCTTGCTTACGCATAATGCTTTCCTTTTCCAAAACCAATATCCTTTCGCAAAAAATTCAGGTTTAATTTATGAACGATTGTAAGCAATAATGTTAATCTCACATTTACATCGCCAGTCCCTGGGAAAAACTCTCCAAATTTGTGAAACGAAACTGTCATAACTCGGTTTGTAATATAAAATGCCTCCTCAACTCCATCTCCATGATGAACATCTGTGTCTATATACTATTAAACGAAGTTTCTCAATAAACCTTTTGAAAATTAAGTCGCAACGAAGGCACGAACCAAAACACGCTCATGAACTTTCAAAAGTTCCAAAATTGCAAGAACAATATCATTCACTAAAATTGAAGACTAAATCGGCAAATATAAGTCAAAAAATTAAAATCATCCAACCATAACAAAATCCAGAAGCTTCGCTTTTTTTTGCATGATGCAGGCCGCCACCCCAGCTTCAGACAAAGTGTTAATACGTACAATATACAATTATACTATTTGTTTACTTGATTGCAATATCACTCCGTCCTGAGTTCAGCCTCATCGCGCCATCTTCATTGTAAATTATTACAACTAGTCATAAAAAAACAACCCAACTTTACCAATAGATCCGCCCGCTGATAGCATGCAAAATTCATACAGGCCCTCGAATACGGGACAATCACCGCAATAATCGCCAACATTGAATTTCGATTCGTATCGTTTCAAATCTTCGCCAGAATTGAAACTTGTAGCCCTACGAAGAAAATCCTGCATAAAAAATATTAAATAAAATATACATGTGTGAGTGAGTAAGAATTCTCACGATATATTCGTCTGTATGAAATTTGGTCATTTGCTTGAATGTGGCATATGACGGCACCTTGTAAGAGCGATAAGAAGCAGAATAATCGATAACACAATGCTACCTCGACAGCCATCTTGCGGTGTAAACCGTAAGCGGTAATGAGTGAATGGGTCATGCGGACGCGAGCAGGCTGACAGAAAAATAGCCATCAGTATTCTACTGTCGAAACTTATAGCGAAAACCTTCATGAAATGCTTGGCACCGTAGCTGTAAATTCCAACATCAGCTACATTGAGCGTTGACGATTAACCATTGCGTAGTCCGAGAATTGACATTAGTGTTAGAGAGAGCGAAGGTGGCTGAGCTGATTTTATGCCAGCCCGAATACTTCTTCAAGGCAACTTTTAGACATGGAACTCACGATGATAATGGTATGACACACGAGCTTTGTTTGACCGTGTTCCATTCGAGTTCGCTACTGTGTCTCCACCATCCATATTTATTTTTTTTTCCTATTTTATTTTTTGTTTATTTTTTACTTTATTTTTTGGATTTAATCCGCGGTACAATCCCACGTCAACAGCGGATCATCTTCATAGCACGGAAACAAATGGTTTACATCCTCCCAAAAACTGGTTCCACGTTCTGGTATTTTCAACAAGTGATGCCTTGTATTATCGTAATGCAGTTTCATTTCGTCCATTGTTTCAAATGATGTCTGACACCCGAAACACTTTTGTTGTGCAGAGCATGATCGAATATAGTTAATGAGCCTGATAATTCCATATTCATCAAGATCTGTTGTGTATATTTCTATTGAGAAAAGGAGAAATGACGAAAAAAATTCTTACCATACTCAATTTGTATCCGCCGCAAATCAAAATCATGAGATTCCTTGAGATGAATAACAGCATCCGCGACTGTTGGTAGCATTACTTCATCAAACAGGCACATTGTCCCCTGCCCTTCATCGTCTTCCCAATCATCAAAATCGGAATCACTATCGCCATGCCGTCCAATATCTTCATAATCTTCCTCTCCTTCCAAGTCCTGCTCAAACCAAAAAGAAAAAAGAAAAAAAAAAGAAAGATTAAGATTTGAAACGAAATTTTTTTTTGACTAACTCTCCACCGACGGCCTTCAAAGTCTGCATAATTAATAACGTAGAAGCGATCATATCCAAAATTCAACGGATTCACTCTAAAGTGCTTCTTTTTTCGCATATGCCGTCGCAAAACAACAGTATCAGGAAAAACACCCTCGCAGTAAATGCAAATCCCACGCGCCATTTTGTTTTGTAAAGTGGACAGAAATTCGGGAATGTGGCATAAGTCAAGCGGTTTTCCTGGAACAAATCCGTGTTCGTCACGAAAATGGGAAAATAATGCCGTGCGAGTGTCGGGTATAATTTTACAGAATATGCACTTAATGGGAATATATTGCGTTGTTTCGTTTTGCGTCAAAATTGAATATTCGATTTCTTGGTCGTTTTCGATTTCATTGGCTTCGTTGGCAGAACCTTCGTGGAAATAGCTATGAATACTAAAATTTTCATCCAGATGAGCTGAAGCAGTCTGAAGAGAGAGTATTTCGGTCTGTTCCATTCCGAAAAACATAATTATTATAATTAAAAAAAAAGAAAAAAAAAAGCGGAAAGTGCTTTTTTTCACCAGCTTATTTTTGTGTAATATTTTTCGAATATCAAAATCTCGACCATGTCCAACTGAACCAAGGTGGAACATTTGTTTTTTTGATTTGTTTCTGCCTGCAACTTCAGTGAATTTTCCGTCACAATTTTCGCAAAACCAATCTTCGCTAACAAACGAAAACGGAATTTCAAGGCGCAAATATATTTGATTTAGAAGCTCCGAAGAATCAGAATATCTCTCTCCCGAAAAACTCGAAATAACCGAGGAAAGATTTTTATCGCAATTGTCAAAATCATCTGCACTCGATTCGTTATCCCCCTCATGCAAATTAGTAATGGCGTTTTCGGGATGTAATTCATCTGCTCGCATAGAGTCAAATCAGATTTTGAATGGATTTCAAAACACACCCAGCGTATCAGCAATAATAGCACCCCAGCGATGCAAGTACCAGTCGAGATATGGCATCACTTGCTTACGACGGCAAACGCAAATAGAGTGAACCTGCGCTAAGTGATCAATTGCAGCATGTGGGCCACAAATGCTACCGTTGCTGTTATCGTGATCACCATAAGCGTTGGGATTGGAAACAGAGCGTTGATTCGAACTATTAAAACTCGTGTCACATAAAGGAAATGGACACATGAAGTGGATCGTGCCATTCCAAAACTTGTTGATTGTGAATATAGTGGAAGAGTTAAAAAATCAACACACCTCGGTCTCACAAATTTCGCCTCCGTGCTCAAGATCATCCCCGCTCTTGCTTTCTTTTTCGTTATGCTGTTTTTGTGGCTGATGTTGCTGTTGTAATTGTTGTGATGGTGTCGGATGCAGTCGAATTCCACGCCCAACTGATTTCATTTGGTTCCACAACTTTTCTCAAATTGTGAAACCGCAGGAAGATAAACAAAAAAGACAAAATTAGAAAAATAATAAATATTTCAAACTTCAAGCTTCAAACTTTATTGATACAAAAATGATACAAATATTATATACAAATGATACAATCAGAAGAAAACAACTGATATGCACAGATAAAAAAAAAGGAAAAAGAAATATTTAAAGAGAAGTAAAATGAAGGTTGTGAAAGAATTAACTAGATTCCTCACCAGAATCAGACACATAAACCTTGTTTTCTGATCCAATGCTAATTGCCCAGTCTGACTTCTTCTATTTCTTGTTTTGCCCAGAAATCATAAACATATATGCAGTAGCCATTGGTTGATTGACATTTACATGGCATACATTTTGATTACAATACTTTCATGGCAAATTGTTTGATCACACACAAAATTCAAATTGACCTGCTCTGATAAAGTAATTTTGTATTTGAATTTTTCATGCTGATTGTTGTTGTCTGTATTGAAATATCTAATGAGAGCAGCCAACTCAGGATTGGATGTATCAAAATTGTTTGGATCCAGAAAAATTGCAAGGTTGACTGACTGCGAAGTGTAAAAATAAGTGAAAGTGCATCTGTTGGCAGAAACTTGGTGTTCAAAATCAAATCCAGCAATGTTTTGTATGATAATGAGAATGATGTTCTTGCCATTTTTGTCTCTGTAGAAGGTGAAATCATGCATAACAGACTTGTTTTGCTGGGTGAGATTGGCAGACAGCAGCTCAGCTGTATAGCATGAAACTGACTGTGGCAGATTGGGAAGTAGAAGAAGAGGAAGCACCAACATGCATTTTTGGATACTTCTTCACAATATCAATTTGGGGTGAGTGCTGAGGAAAGGATAGTTGGGAGGTGGGGAATTGCGGGATGATTGGAGCTTGCAAATCAGTTTTGGAGACCAAACCAAGGCCACCACTAAGGTTAATGGGTTTGGCTGTCAATAAAGAAAGAATTTAATATGCACAATATACCAGTATCACTTACTTTTAATCTACATATGAGCCTGAACAATTTTTTAGTTAAGAAACTGTAAGCCAAATAGAGAGAAAAGTGTGTTTAAATTCTTAACATTTTGTGCTTTGAAGTGACACAGTGGGTCCTGAACCAACAGCAGCTGTTCCAAAGTTTTGTTATCCTGCTAGACCAGGCTTCTTTCCCAAGAAGCTTCCTCTTCAACATGGCTGTTGGAGGGAAGAAATAAAAAATGTTAAAGATAATGGTGGATAACACATTTCCAATTGGGAGAAAGATATCACAAAAAAAAGAACAAAATGTTGTTGATTTGCTGTGTGTAACAAGTGGTTTTAGAGATGATATAATTTTATTGATTTGTTGTGACTATTTCAGAAAAGAAACCAACAGTTTTTATACATTTTC